>JAXGGA010010966.1:0-44518 GCA_038373865.1 Uloborus plumipes
TGGGGGTTGTAGAAAATGATGAACAAGTAAATCAGCTGCAAGAGGATTTGGATCATATTACTAAGTGGGCAGACAAGTGGGGCATGGCAGTAAATGTTGGGAAATGTCAAGTGCTGCATTTAGGTCATGGGAATAAGCATACAAGCTATTATTTACAGGGTTCAGTCATTAGTAAGGCAGAAAATGTTATGGATCTAGGTGTCTTAATAAATCAAGACTTCAAGTTTAGTCAACAGTGCAGCATAGCTAGTAACAAAGCCAATAGGATGCTTGGGTTTATAAATAGATCTATTTCAAACAAATCTAAGAAGGTTCTTCTGCCTTTATATAGAAGTTTGGTAAGACCTGATTTAGAGTATGCTGTTCAGTTTTGGTCTCCATATCTTAAGAAAGATATTAATTTATTGGAAAGGGTACAAAGGAGGGCTACAAAGTTAGTGAAAGGACTTTCTAATTTAGACTATGATTCCAGACTTAGAATGCTTAATATGTATAGTCTTGAGCAAAGGAGAACCAGAGGGGACATGATTCAGTTGTTTAAATTTATCAAAATGAAAGATGTTATAGGGTTAAATTTTTGCACGGAAAGCAGGACAAGGGGTCATTGTTATAAGCTGTTTAAATCTCAGGCTAACCTGGAAATTCGGAAAAATTACTATTTTAGCAGAGTAGTGGGAACTTGGAATAGTTTACCGGAAGAGGCGGTGAGGAGCAAGGGAGTAGATAGTTTTAAGAGGGCCATTGATCTTCATTGGGATCTATAATTTGACTAGGACCAGCCCAGTTGGGCCCAGAGCCTGTTGCTGGTCGTCACATTTGTATTTGTATTTGTATTTGTATTTTCATAAAGAAAAATGCTTTGTGATTCTTTAAACGACGTATAAGCCATGAACTCTGCTCTTTTACTTGCTAGTAAATTTAATTTCCTTTTCCTGAAGATTTTGCCGATGAAATTGTTAATACAAAAATTTGATTATTATTTCTAGAATTTTTTTCAAAATCTATTTGCTTTTTTTTGCGTATGATTATCTTTTGAGATGAAAATCGTAGAAGCAATGATCCTGTAACTAGATTAAAATGTTGACCCAGAAGTACGATTTTCCAGCACTCTTCGTTGCTCAGGCTAAATAATAAACAGTCTATGGACGTTTGAATAAAGGGGCGGAAAATTGACGAACCGCCCCGGGCGGCAGAAGCTGTAGCTACGCCACTGGTTACTTGTGACCACCCTAGTGTAGCATACTTAAAGTGAGTTCCCTCTATTTTTCTCTTAATAAGATCCTAACAAAGAGTAAGTATGATTTTTTAAAGATTTTTTTAAGCATTTTTATTTTTATAGAGTTTGTGAGTCGAAAATGCCAGGTTTTTGGAGAATCACCCACATACGCTTTGTGCCTATGATATGTAATTAATAAAAGGCACAATTCTCTTGTGCCGTACATGTAAGCGACACACTTTTAAGAGTGTAATAATGCAAGCAATTTTTAAAAGTCGATATGCATTTTGTAACATTTTGTTGAAACTCAAAAATTATTTTCGTTATTATAAAATACTAAAGTTCTTGTTTGCAATATTTAAAATATTCATTGAAGTCTATTAATATTCGGTGCAGTATTTATTTATTTAATATTAAGAGCAAGAATCTAAGAAACTGTCACGCCTAGCATTATGAGGTGATTCATGACCTCTCAGATTTTCTCCCAAAAATTACCAAATGTTTATTATCTTATTGAAAGACCAAATCCAGAATGTTTTGCTCTATAGTTGATTTTTTTAATTTTTATGGACATCTAAAGTTGAAGGTGCGGCATCAAAAATTAAGCGGATTTTCAAGACATGGAAATTGCTGTGAGCCAAAACTCTTACCAGGAACTGTTAAACTGTAATTTTCTTTTTGTATATGGAATATAGAAGGTTGAAACTTTACAAAATGAATGTTAAATTTGTGGTAAGTTGTTGCTGTAAGGTCAGTGAAGGCCCTCAAAACAGGGCATTTTTGACGTTTTTTAGCGTTTTTGAGGTCCAAAAACAGCTTGTACATTTCAGTTGACACGGCAAAAATAGTGTCGTTTGAAAGACCAGTGTAAGCACTTTAAAATAATGTATAAATAACCGAGGAAAGTTCAACGTGCTTTTAGTTGCGTAAGGCCGAAATATGAAAAATGTCATATTTTACCGATATTCAAACTGTCATAACTTCCTCTGCCAATAACATATTGAATTTTTTTTTTGCCAATGTCATGCTCTATTCTTTGTCTTAACAGAACAGTTGAGTCCTTTGAGGCGAAATGTGAAAAAATTAAAAAAAAAAATGCATAGAAAAAAATAAATTTTTTGTAAAAAAATTTTTCACATTTCGCCTCATAGGACTCAACTGTTCTGTTAAGACAAAGAATAGAGCATGACATTGGCAAAAAAAATATTTCAATATGTTGTTGGCAGAGGAAGTTATGACCGTTTGAATATCGGTAAAATATGACATTTTTCATATTTCGGCCTTACGCAACTAAAAGCACGTTTAACTTTCCTCGGTTATTTATACATTATTTTAAAGTGCTTACACTGGTCTTTCAAACGACACTACTTTTGCCGTGCCAACTGAAACGTACAAGCTGTTTTTGGACCTCAAAAACGCTAAAAAACGTCAAAAATGCCCTGTTTTGAGGGCCTTCACTGACCTTACGGCAACAACTTAGCACAAATTTAACATTCATTTTGTAAAGTTTCAACCTTCTATATTCCATATACAAAAAGAAAATTGGAGTTAAACAGTTCCTGGTAAGAGTTTTGGCTCACAGCAATTTCCATGTTTTGAAAATCCGCTTAATTTTTGATGCCGCACCTTCAACTTTAAGGATCCATAAAAACTAAACAACTCAACTTTAGAGCAAAACATTCTGGATTTGGTCTTTCAATAAGATAATAAACATTTGGTAATTTTTTGGAAAAAGTCTGAGAGGTCATGGATCACAGGCGTGACACTCTCTCAGATTCTTGCTCTTAAGTTTATTATTATTTTAAGTACTTTTTACAGTTAGACATTTAGACAAGTACATGTGGCGCGAAGTGAAATAGCTCATTTCGTTTAGTTATTCAATCCTTCATTAAATTACTTACGCATGCATTTATAAATTTAATTCATTTGCAGTCCTTCATTTAAGAATTCATTTATTTATTCATTCATTCACTTACTTTCTTATTCATTACGACATTTATTTTTCTATTCATAAATTAATAATTATTTTTTTAATTATCTATTAATTCATTCTTTTATTTAATATTTTTAAGAAAATACTTTATTTTTCACTTGCTCCTTGTATTTTCAATTTTTCCATCTTTTTTTGCAGGTACAAATTTATTGCCAAAAAATATTGTTTCTTTGCAAGCTTTGTTATGAACTACATTTCTTTCTTTACGTTTGCAGTTTTGAAAACAAATTTCCAAATTGTTTACTTTGAAATCGTAACTCTTTCTAGCTGAAAAAAACCCCGCACGTTCTCCAAAATCCTCACCGTCATTTTCTTGCCTAGTTTAAAGCTCCGCCTTCTTGTCATAGTAGATTGACGCAAAATCCCACCCAGGATCAATAGAAGCTGAACTGCAGCCAATCTATAACCTAGGGTGTCGCTGTGTTAATCGAATACTGCCCCGCTTCGCGGGGACGAAACGTAGGTTTTCCGTCTTGCATCCTCAAAAGCTTGATTTTAAAAGGACTCGGGGTAAAAGGGTTCGCTCTGAACGCCAGCTTAAAATGTGCTGACCGACAGACCGTTAATCGAATCTTATTTTGAGGGCGGGGCATTTCAAAGCAGCCCCGATTTGCAGATCGATTATCTTAACAAAGGGCTTCAAGAAATTCAGCCGCATTTGACAAATTTGTGCCCCCTTGTTATTTAAAAACTTTTTCAACCAACAGTTAGAAAGTTTTATAATTGGATTATTTTTTAAATTCCAAATTCCCAGACTGAAAAATAAAGCAATGCTAATTGTTTAAATTACATTGTCATGGCTGCTGTAGATTTTTCTAGCTAAAAAGGCGTTAAACTGCTAACCAGAAACAATAACACAACGCCGTTTCAGTTAATATGTTTTGATAAACGCACACACGTAAGTCATTGACCTGCTTGCGAATCGTTTATACGGCCGAAACGCTGTATCTGCATACAGTGCGTTGCACACGCAAATTTTTGCGAGCGTTTGCGCAAAAACGCCGAATTGGCGCTTTTGCGCAAACAGCGTTTCACAAGAATCCGAAAATTTTTGTGTGCAACGAACTTTTTCAAATGCAGTGTTTTACCTGAATTCCGTCCTTAAACTAGTAGCGTAAAAAAAGTAAAGTGAATGAAAAAAAGCGAGGCGAATACAGTTGGGAAAAGTTGTGTGTATGTTAGCGCAAGGGCGGATTCAGCTTCTGGTTAAGGAGGGCAGTGGCGTATATAGGTTTTTATTTCGGAGGAAGCCCATATAATCAAGCTTAGCCTCCCCCCACCCAACTTTCTTTTTTTTTTCGCTATTACTGTAAGACAGATAGAAATTTTCAAATTGAATTAAAATGTAATTTTTGGAAAAGATAGAAAATTAGACATTTCAGATTAACTCCAAAACTTTTTTCAAAATTGAAATTATTTATGCTACCTTTGATGACGTTGGAGGATCAAGACTCCTCTAGGAAACTTACTGAAACTCAAATTCTAAACACGCAATTTTAGGCTATCTCTAGTGACGTTAAAGGAACTGAGAAGTCTCGGGGCATCTCTCTTGAAATATTTTGACACTGAAGCACAACTCAGGATATTTTTTTTTTCATAATAGAGTAAAAGAAAAAATGATGAGTTTTTTTTTTTTTTTGAACTGAAGTCTAATTTAAGTTATCTTTGAGAAGTAAAAGTTCAAAGACCCTCCCTGAAAGATTTTCGATATATAGATGGGCAATTTCGCGTTCTCTTTGGAGACGTTAAGAGACAAAAAGTGGTTAGGGATCTCCCTCCGACAATTTTCAAAATTGAAACCTTAAGCCATCGCTACTTTAGACCATCTTTGGTAGTAACGTTAGCAAGGACTCTCTCCCGAAATTAATGTTTTAAAAACATTTTTGGTTATCTTTAATACCGTCAAGAGAAGAGGCAGGATTCGGGCGCTGTGCCCCGAAATTTTGCGGCATTGAAGCTTCAAGAATACAATTTTAAGCTCTATTTTTTTAAACTGAAGGTTCAAAATTTTACTTTTAACAGAGTTGCCCATTACCCCCAAGAGCAAAAACTTATCATCCAAGAATTCCACGAAGATCCCTCTAAAAACGAGAGCCACACGTGAAAGAAAAAGAAAACAAAAACTTTTAAAAACGCCCCTTAAAAGTAATTCAATATCGCCGCTTACGTCATGATTCTTGATAGGAAAGGAACAACTGCTTTTAGCGACAACATTTAGGATAATTAAAGGATTTAGGGACTCTTCCGGAAATTTTTGGGCATAGATACTGTAATTCGGTAGCTGTCTCTTTTCTAAAAACACATTTTAGAGCTAAAGACTATAGAAAAGTAAGGGGGATATCAACTACCATTAACTGTTTGAATTTTAAATCTCTAAAATGGCATTTGAGGCAATGTTTGACCAAGGTATTAAAGAAGCGGAAAAAGAACTCTCTTCCGAACAGGAGCGCCCCAAAGGGAGGTCCAGGGAGGTCACCTGGACCTCCCAAACATCTTCCTCCTTCGGCAAATTCGGAAAACGATTCGGCACATTCAGGGATAGTATTGAAATTTTTTTGCAATATAAAGTGTGCGTGCGGCTGCAATCTTTCTTTTTTTTTGTTGTACATTTGTTATCATTGAAAATGAGAAGATCCGATTAATAAAAATATATCTCATTCTTTTATTGACGTTATTTACCATAAACCAAACCGTTTCTTTCCTTGTCGCTTTTCGGTGAATTCCATAGTGTGTGTAACATGACCCCAGACAGGACGGATAATATATAGTGAATATGTTGCAATGCATAAATGTTGCACTTTGAACGCAAAGAACTCTAATATTTTGCGCGGCGACTTCAGTTTTGTTTTTTGCTTTACTATCAGATTTTCTCATTTCTCGTACTGAAAAATATTATCTGCTTAGCTTCATTTATTTAGTTCCATTTCTTGACTTTCTTCACCTTACGAAAAGAATCGGCCGTCGAACTAGTTCAATATTATTTTTCGTTTTAATTATAGTACTGAATACATCTATCTGTTTTACTTAATTTATTGATTTTGCTTACAATGAAGAGAATTCGTAAACGATATAAACTTGAGTGTTTAATTTGTGAAAGTACTTTTGATGACGATTATAAACGAAAACATGAGGAAATTTACCGCGGTGGAAAACATATCTCCGTGAAACTTGCTGGAGCTCCAAAAAATCCATTTGATGCTGCAAGAAAGAAAAAGACTGCTTCAAGCAGCGAATTATCGCCATTAACGTTTAGTTTTAAATTGATCTTTTTTTTCTTCCTCTTTTAATTTGTTTCAATTTATCTGTTTTACTCACTGATTTAAATCAATGACCATAGGACTCCCACACTTGAGAGCCTGTCGTAATACATTTTGGGAGCCCCTTGTTTAACGTGAACATTTTTTCATGTGCACAGTTTAAATTCCTTCCCGGGCTCTTATGTCACAGTTGCGACATGTGTGACTTGGTACATCCGCCACCGACCTCCATAATTAGAAACATTAATTTCTTCGTTAAAGGTCGTCATGCATTTGGAAAAAATTGTGCAAACATTTTTAGCCATAAATTAATTTTAATCTTTGTTCAAATTATTTTCAGACATTATGCTTTTTTTTATTAAGATTTTAATAAATTAGTTTTCATCATTTTCAATAAATTATGCATGTAATATATAAAGAAATTGGTTGAAAAAAAATCCCGCTATAATTTTGTTGATTCGCCATTGAAAAATAAGCTACTAATAATGTATTTTCTATGTAATTGTGTGTGTGTAACTTAACCTTTTTCGGCTAGCAACTGATTCGCGTCAATGGCCCAGCCATAAGTAAAAAAAAAATAATAATCAAAAATGAAATTTTTGCATACATGATTTCAGTGGCGTATCCAGGAATTGATTTTGGGGGGTGCACATCGAACATCGACACTGTGATGAGAAAGGGAAAAAAATCAAGAAATATGGTGAAACTTTAAAAACGCAGTATTTCGATTTAATTTTTTCTATTGAACGTTGCTCAAAGATTTTTTTTTTTTTTTCACAAAAATGAATATTATGCAAGAACAATAAGGAGCGGGTACATCGCTCATTTTCCTCTTACATTTCCACAATTACAGAATAACAATTAGTTTTGCTTCTTATTGTCGAAAACAGAAAATAATATGACAATATTTCAGTGTCCATAAAGTATTTTTCATTGAAAAAAACCTGAAGCATATTTACATGAAGGTTAGATGTTTTTTCAAAATTCGGTGCCACCATTTTTTATAGTTTTACAAAATCTTGGGGGGTGCATTGGTCCCTTGGCACCCTCCCTGGACACGCCATTGCATGATTTTCCTACACTGCAAAAAATGAACTGTCGTTTTTACAGTATAATACAAGCAGCCGAGGTTGCAATTTAAAACTGTAAAATGCAGAGTAATAAACTAAAACTAGCAGTTGTACAGTTTCTTACTGTAAAGTTAGAAATTTTACAGTTTTTTGTCGTAAAATTTAACTGTATTATACTGTAAAAACAACATACATTTTTACAGTGTACTCGAATACCTTAAGAAATCTCGAAGTTTAATTAATACCGTTATACATAATTTTTATTGGATCCCTCCCCAAAATGAAATCATAGCTACGCCAGTCACTGAGTGCCTGAGTTCACTCAATAATTTGCTCTTTCAAGCCTCAGAACGTCCACAGTTCTGCTTTACCAAAGATACAAGTATCGTTATTAGTTGTTTTCAGCATTCACAGAACCACTTCGGAAAACAGTAAAACTATCAATAAGACACCATTTTTTGTATACATAATTCGTATTTTTTCATTCGGCACATTTTGAAGTTCCATTCGGCAAATTGAGAACTTTCCCCCTCCCAAAAATTTAAGCTCGGGGCGCCCCTGCTTCCGAAAATTTTTGGATATTGACGTTTTGAAACTGCAATTAAATTACACGTTGTAAAAGCGACATTTTAAGATATCTTTGGATTCTTTGAGGGGGGTCATGAGATTTCTTTGAATTCATGCTAGGCGGATATACGGGCCTCGACATCCTACACTGTTAAAAAAATTTCCTGAAAATAACGAAAAAATATACGGCAGCTGAGTTGCCGGAGTGTTTCCGTTTCGTTAATTATATTTCCGTGATTTTACGGAAAAATTACGAACGGAGCGTTCGTCATTTTTCCGTTAGGCATTTTTTCGTTTCGTAATTCTCCGTTCTTCATTTTTTCGGTTCTTATTATCCCCGCTTATACGTTATAGGCTTATACCTATACGCTTTGACTTATACACTGAAGTGACAAAAGTCATGGGATAGCAATATGCAAATTTTCAGATGGCAGTAGCATCGCATAGAACAGGTATAAATGCGCAGTGCTTTTACAGAGCTTTCTTTTCTGTTCAAGTTATTCATGTGAAGAGGTTTTAACGTGATGATGACCGCACGACGTGAATTAACAGACTTTGAACGCGGAATGTTAGTTGGAGCTAGACGCATGGGTCATGCCATTTCGGAAATCGTTAGAGAATTCAACATTCCCAGATCCACTGTGTCAAGAGTGTGCCGAGAGTATGAAATTTCAGGCATAACATCCCACCATGGACAGCGCAGTGGTCGACCGCCTGCACTTAAAGATCGAGACCGGCGACGTCTGCAAAGAGTCGTAAATTCTAACAGACAAGCAACACTGCGTCAAATCACCGTAGAAATCAATGTGGGACGTACAATGGACGTGTCTGCTAGAACTGTGCGGAGAAATTTGGATTTCTTGGGCTATTCCAGCAGAAGACCGACTCGAGTGCCTTTACTGACAGAACGACATCGCTTGCAGCGACTCTCGTGGGCACGTGAGCATATCGGTTGGTCCCTAGATGAATGGAAAACCGTGGCCTGGTCCGATGAGTCACGATTTCAGCTGGTAAGAGCCGATGGTAGGGTTCGAGTGTGGCGCAGACCCCACGAAGCCATGGACCCAAACTGTCAGCAAGGCACTGTTCAAGCTGGTGGTGGCTCCGTAATGGTGTGGGCTGTTTTTTCATGGCATGGACTTGGTCCTCTAGTGCGACTGGACCGAACATTGACTGGAAATGCTTATGTGCAGCTACTTGGAGATCACTTGCAGCCATTCATGGACTTCATGTACCCAAACAACGATGGGATTTTTATGGATGACAATGCGCCATGTCACCGGGCCACAACTGTTCGCAATTGGTTTGAAGAAAATTCTGGACAATTCCAACGAATGATTTGGCCACCTAGATCGCCCGACATGAATCCCATTGAGCATTTATGGGACACCATCGAGAGGTCTGTTCGTGCCCAAAATCCTGCCCCATCAACGTTTTCACAATTATGGACGTCTATCGAGACAGCATGGCTCAATATTCCTGCAGAAGACTTCCAACGACTTGTTGAGTCCATGCCACGTCGAGTTGTTGCACTTCGCCGGGCAAAAGGAGGGCCGACACGATATTAAGAGGTATCCCATGACTTTTGTCACTTCAGTGTATGTATACATGCAAGATGGAAAATTATTTAAATTTTGCAAATTAACAAGCGCTTTTATAGCAGCTTAATATCAATAGCAAATTATCTATGGAAGTTCAATAAATTAGTCCTTTAAGTGTCGCAAAATGCGTAGATTGTGTAGAACAACAAATGCACAAATTGAAATTTTAAGAAACATTTGAAAATTTGCGAAACAATATAAACATATAAAAAGAACAAACATGGGTAATGTGCTGCCTTATCTTTTTCGTTTGTTCTTTTTATATGTTTATATTGTTTCGTAAATTTTCAAATGTTTCTCTAAAGTTTCTTAAAATTTCAATTTGTTCATTTGTTGTTTTTTCCAATCTACACATTTTGCGCCACTTAAAGGACTAATTTATTAAACTTTCATATATAATTTGCTATTAATATTAAGCTGCTATAAAAGCGCTTGTTTATTTTGCAAAATTTCAATAATTTTCCATCTTGCATATATAAGTATAAGCGTATAGGTATAAGCCTATAACGTAAAAATGTGGGTGATTAAAATATGGGAAAATGAGAAACAGAAAAATAGAGCAATTAAAAAAGGAGCGTAAACTAGCTCACCGGAAAATTATATATATATAAGACAAAATGATGAGCAAAAATGTAAACTTAAAACTCTTACGAATTTTGTTTTTTAGAAAAAGTTTGAAAATATCCGCTCATATACTTCAAACTTTTAAACATCTTGCCTTTAAAAAAAATACTAAAGCAATACAAGAATTGGCTTTTTTTTTTCATTAAAAATTTTAGTTCATTAAAATAACATGATTTTTTTGAAAAGATTACATCAATCTCGCATAAAATACTCAAATATTTCGAAGATGGAATGATCAATGCATAGTATTTCTGAGCGCATAACTTCAAAAAATTAAAAAGTATTAACAAGGTGCATTCTTTTAAAAATATTTTCTCTTATGTTTGAATAAAAATTAAGTTCTTCCGAAAGTTCTTTTTTTCCTTTCTGAATTTGAAACATTCGTGGTTCCTTAAAAAAAAATCCTGTATTGTTACTGATTTCCTCTATTTTCATATATATTTACGTTATGGTGTTCATAGTGATCAACACTTTCAGAAATGCACTCTCAAAATTAACGAATTTTCTTTGTTTTTGATGAAATCACTTCCAAGAATATACCCCGAGCGAACATTTCGTCATTTTTTTGGGGATGAATTTCGTCAAATGTAGCGAAATATTTCTTTATCCTAGTATCGTCAAATTGACAATCATTTTCGTAG
Organism: Uloborus plumipes; assembly: GCA_038373865.1. Classification (NCBI taxonomy): domain Eukaryota; kingdom Metazoa; phylum Arthropoda; class Arachnida; order Araneae; family Uloboridae; genus Uloborus; species Uloborus plumipes. Next base: position 10,970 of record JAXGGA010010966.1, read on the forward strand.
TTTTGACAACATTAATTTCGTCACATTAACGAAGTAAAGTCATAAAGTAAAAAAGCTAAGTTTTGAAACTAAGCTTTTAAATCTTGATATAAAATTACAAAAATCATTTCACTAAATTTTACTAACCCTCAGCACCAGTAAGTTTATACATGCAACTCCTAAAATGCACAATTGGTTTACATCATGAAATAACTAACTGTTAAGTCTGGACTCAGATTAAAATAAAAATAGCAGTAACAAAAATAAAAATTCTTACCTCCAATTTGGAATAGAAAATGCTCAAAAAAGGCAACAATAGAGCGAGTAGATTTTAAAATATACTAACACGCCCTTTTGTTGCCCATTTTGATTTTATCCATTGCGATAAACGAAGTCTTCTTAAGAAAATGCTCATAATCACATGCATACCGCATAAACACATGAAAAGATCCAAAATATTTTTTCAGTCAATTTGATTAACTACGCAGAATCCTGGAATAATTCTTATTCAACTCTGTTCTTCGAAGCATTTTCAAATTGAAACAAAATGGCACACATAATAACGTCCTGCGGAATACGATTAAATAACATTCCAATGTGATGTTTTTTGTTTAGTAGCTATCCAAACGACGAGACACAGATGTCCTCTTTTCCATGCTAATGCGAATAATACAAGTCGCTTCATAGAGGCTTAAACATGCATATTAATTCTCGATGACTTTGCGTTTCTTTTGCTGTGCACTTTGATTCAGTTATGAATCATTTATGCTGCCAAAAACTAAGTCGTATCTGCGCACGCGCGAAGTCTATTCAGACTCTCTCTTAACTTCCTTGTTCGATATATTTCAACCACAAAACCGGGTACATTCCGTTTTTTGTTTCTCCAACTTGGTAATTCACGGAATAGTTCCGTTTTTTTAAGGAAAAGTTATGTTTTGAAACGAAAACGGAAATTTACTGTTAAAATCAGTAAAAATCTTCCTGAAAATTCAGGTTTTTTTTAACAGTGTACCCTAAACCCGCCACTGAGAAGGAACTCTATTCTTTAATTTCAGAGATTGAAAATTACGAGCCCCTTCTAGCTCGGCCGGCTTGGACTTCTACCTCTCTTTTCGATTTTTTTTTTTTTTTTGCTTTGTTCAGCTGAAAGCTTGGAAATTATTTGTGAAAAAACTAAAACCGAAAATGATTGCACTTATTTAAATTTCTTGCTGGGAGGAATACTTACACTTTATTTTAAATTTCTTGACAGGGAGGAATGATTACACTTTATTTTAAATTTATTGAGTGTAGCATTATTTTAAAGACTCTTATTTCCTGACTGACTAGAAAAAAAGGGGAATGAGAAGAAAGAGAGAAACGTAATTTGCTGACTAATAATCTACATGTGTTGAATATTTTTCATTTAAAGATTTCTATTCAAATGATTAGGATTTTTTCTATGCGTTTTCTAATTGAAATATCTTCATTTTCCCAAGACACGTTCTTTTTTCTCTTGAGTAAAGCGCAAGGGCTCCCTGACCCTCTTGGGTTACACCACTACCTGGTGCCATCTAACGAATTATTATTAGCAATAATCATTTATTTATGTATTTCAAGCTAAAAGTGTGTAAATAATTTAAGAGTAAACTTAAACCGAATAATAACTACCTTTATTTAAAAAAAAAATCCAATTTTTTTTCGAGGGCGGGGGGTATAGGAGGGAAAGACCCTCTGCGGCCCTCCCTAAAAAACACCTTTGAAAACAATGTTAATAGAGAGTGGGCTTTTTTTCTTAAGGATTTTTTTTTTTTTGAGCAAACACGAACCGAACACCTACTTTTGAAAAAATCTTTCTCGATTTCGGGGGGGGGGGGGAGTCTCCCCCCTCAAATACGCCCTTGAAGGAGGGGGTCATTTACAGAAGGAGGGGGGCAATTTTTGTGCCAAAATGGGGGGTGGTGGTAATTATTTGTAACATAAGTCCCAAAAATGCAATTTTTTTGCTCTATTTGGTCGGTTAAGGGGGAGTCATGACCCCCCCCTCTGGATCCGGGCCTGTGTTTAGCGATTGAATGAATGTCAGGACTTTTATATCGTCCTACGATGATTGGTCGGCAGGCATAGTATTTTATTTAAATTTTTTCTGACTTGTATTTAATACCTTTTGTTTTTTAAAAAAGCACTTAGGATTTTAATGTGTCAAAAAACTTAACAGTTAAAAAAAAACTAAATCAATAAAAAAAATAATTATTATTATAATGATAGTAATAAAAATAAATAATTTAAAAAATGCATAAAAATAATAGCTAATAAACAAAAGTAAATTGAAATGTCGAATTATGTAAGCATATATAAATGAACTTTAAATTTTGGTTAAAATTTTGAAATTTTACCAAATATGTTAATTTTTCGGTGATTAATATAAATGACTATAGTTTCGGCAGTAGCTGTAAACAAAGTGCAAATACTACGAGCATAATTTTCAGTAAGGATCATGAAAAAGAAAAAGGTAACAACTTATAAATGTGATCAAATGCTTTAAAGGGACCGTAGACCATCAAATAACCCAAAATCGATTAAAAATATCACTTTGTACACTCCTTTTTTTTCCTGAAATAACGAAAAATGGATTAGTATGAATGTTATGAGTAAAAAAACGGTTTTTTTATCAAATTTTTTAGCGAAGTTTACTACATAAAATGACAACAATGCATTTTTCACACGTAAAACACAGGCCGTCATTTAAGGGAGTCAATTGCCCCCTCCCCCGACTTTGAGAAATCATTGTATTTACAAGTGGGCGTGGTTTTTGTTTCTTTCCGATGCAATTGCATTGTGTTTGCAACTTTTGACCCCACATAGAAAAATTTGAAATGACGGGCCTGGTAAAACATGGAATTCAACGTATATTGTATATGAATTAGAATTGATGACAACATTTGCTTTCTGGTTATTTTCCTTTTAATGGCAGGTTTTAATAAATTTTACAGCGATATGAAGTATATGAGTACCTGCAGCCTGCAGGGGGTGAGGGGTGGGGTGCTTTAGCTCATCCCCAAACTTTTGAAAAAAAAAAAAAAAGTGATTCTTCAGTGCAATATTTTTTTCGCTAATTTCACAAGCAAAATAAAATATTTTTTGTGGTTTTTTAGCACAAAAGAAAAAAAAAATTTGATCATTTTCTTAGTAACAATTTTTTTTTGTAATTTTTTAAAGTAAAAACTGTTTTTACTCATATTTTTAAGTAAAAAAAATATTTTGCTCATGTGTTAAGTAAAAAAAAATTGTAGCTAATTTTTTTAGTTCAGGTGCACTCCTCTGACTACGATTCTGTTGCCACCCATGATGAAGTAAGTATTGAAACGTCTTTCTTGAAGTATTAAAATCTAAAAACCCGAAAGGAAAGTGAAATTGTATACTGCTGTAAAAAAAGGCAACATCATGAAGGAATTACCCGAATGAAATTACTGTAAAATAAATTGTACCCTTACCCCGTAAAAGCGATGGCAGCAATTTGCATCCAAAGCTGCCTCCCAATGCAACGAAGTAACTTCACTGATAAAATTGGTGTAACGTTATGAGCGATGCGTAACGTTACACCAGTTTTATCATTGAAGTTACGACATTGCATTGCAGATAGCAGCTATGCTAGCACCAAGGTTTCACAATTTTTTTAGTGATAAAATTTGAAGCAAATGTCAGTTATAAAACGTTACACAAATGATTAAAGTTTCAGAGCCACCACGCATTGCGTGGCGTGAGCAGCGATCTCTGAACTGATGCTAAAAGCGTATAGAGAGAGAGGGCTGTAGCAGGAAGTTGAAAATGGTGCATGGTTGTTTAATGGTTTCTAATCAGAGCCCGATCATTCTGACATTGGACATGGGGCACATTTCTATTTCAGGGCCCCCACCCCCTTATCATATCCGTTACGTGTAAAAAAAATCTTACAATACCAGAATGAAGTAAAAGTTTTGTGCAAAGATCGAACTTCAAAAATAATAATAATGCTATCAAATTATTAAGAGAAAAATATACGTCGACATCAGAGATGTGCCGTCTGGATAGGCAAGGTAGGCAGTGCCTACCCATAAAGAAAACATACCAATTTTTTAATTTTATTAAATGACATGTAATTCGCTGACTAGAAAATATAAGGGGATTAAACAACGAATTTAGTAGAAAAAACACAAAAATTTTCATTTTTCTTCCTTAAAAAAGCATCGACTACCGCTGCTTTTCGACCACTGTATCTATAACCATGCATCGTCTCAGGAAGTGCACGCGCCCCGCACTTTTCTCCCCTAATGTTCGAAAAGCGGAGACGAAAGGCTGTCCGAAAAGTGCCTTTGCGGTTTCTTCTGTTCTCCGCCGAAACTTGACTGCGTCGTGCGCAGAACCATGCCTGTGGAGTCTGACTTTTCTACGGTCTAGACGTCTTTACGCCGCCGCCGTCTACCGTACAGTACTGTTGAATACTTGCAGTTTGCTATCTTTATTTCGTGTTTTCTTTTTCATGAAATATAGTAATTTTCAAATGTTTTGTGCTTTTTTGTATCCCGCTTTTTCGCAGGATTAAGTTGAAACTGCATCCAACATGGATATGAGATAGTTTATAAATTATATACATATATGCAGGCGAATATTCTTGCATATATGTATATAATTTGTATAATAAGTAAACATCTTTCACATTCATATTATTTTATTGCGTTTTACATTTCATGCGTTTTTAATGAAAAATATTTTTCCACAAATCTTCGCATCTGCCTACCCTAAGCATTCATTGACGGCACGTGCCTGGTCGACATACACAGTAGGCTTTTAGTATAATAGTAAAACATACAGTAGGTATTTTAGTAAAATATACAGTAGGCATTTAGTATTTAAGAATCATTGGATAAAGTAAGGGGATTTTGGGCCCCCCTGAATGCTAAGAGGAGGGGCCTGTGCCCCGCGTGCCCCCGCGGTAATCAGGCTCTGCTGCCAATGGAAGATAGTGGAGTCATTTCACCACCAGAGAGCGCTACTGGTAATCATCACGTGATGAACTTGTTTATCTTTCGCTTTTCCATTAACGTTAATGGTGATTTCAACGTGTTCTTTTCTTTTCATTGAAAATGGATGCATCAACGATTGAAAAAATCGTTAATAAACCATTGTTTTTAATTAATTTTGGAATAATGAATATTTTGAATTATGGAGAAAAAATTTCTCAAAGTTATGGTGATGACAAAAGTGTTTCTGGTTACTGGTATGCGGAGGTCAATAGAAAAGGCCTCGTAATGTGTAAAGAAATTTGTTTCGTCAATTAGATTTCAAAATCCTAATAACGAAAATGATTTTTTTTACTGTTTACGCAAAGGTGAATGCTGAAATCCAGAGTTGGCTTAAAATTTGGTTTTAAAAACTTTAATTTTGAAAGAATTCCTGTGAAAAAGTATCCACCCCTTAAATAGTCTTATCTCTGTGATGTCAAAATGCAGTGAAATCAAACTCTGATTCATCAATGACTAAAGAAAACATTTTTGAAAATGAGATAGTTCAATTTTTAATGTTGAAACTTTTTATGTGTGAATTTAAGTGAACTATTTGCGCTATTGCAGGTAAAAATACTTTAGTATTTATGGCTCCTAATCCTAATTATGAAAATACTGAATCGTTCAACTTATGCATAAATAATGAAGTTCTCATAGTTATAAATAGGAGCAAATTAAAAATTTATTATAGCTGATTATTAATTACTGATTAGCAATTTCAATAATAAATAACATAATCTATTATTAAGTTTGTTTACTGAAAAATAATTAACGTTTATAGTCCCTTTGAGAGATGAACCTGGGTCCCCTAAGAAATAAAATATAGACTACGCCACTACGCAAAGTACCCTATCGCTTCGTTTATACACAAGAATAAAAAAAACTATCATAAAAAAATTAATAAAGAAAGTTATTTTTAATTGCTTGTGTTAACCCTCTCATAGACGCAAAATTAATTAAACCAAAAACTTATGATGTATTTATTAATAGCTGTATTATCTACCCAATATGTCATGAAATTTAATTTATTAAGTCATTGAACAATAAATTAGATAATTGATGAAAACAAGAAATCGTATTTCTCTGATGCCTGAGCATTATGCATTCATAATTATAAAGTACTAAATACCTTCTTGAGAAATTAATTAACACAAAGGAGCTCTAAATATTTATATTATAAGCAATAACCAAATCTTGTGATTGGGATACTCCTGTTTTTAATTGCAGAATTTCATGAATATCAGGAAAATAAATGAGGTCTTTTCGTTTGATGTAGGATATTTTATGATAAATTTCATATGATGGGCTACTAACTGAGCATGGTGATAAAGAGCTATTAATTTCAACATCGAATTCCATTTTATATTATTAACAGTTAAATATTTACAAAATAATTAAATAAATAATTTAATATAAAGCAAAGCTTGAAGAATTAAAACAAGTACAACTAATTTAATCCCATACTGATCTTTACAAAACTGACAAGTGTCGTGCACTGATAAGAACTAACAAGAGTATAAGTTTACTCATTAAAATACTAGTTCACAGATACCATGAAGCATACATTCTATTTTCTATAAAATAATAAAGCAATAAAAAACAAGGGTATCCTCCTGTTTAGAGCCAACCAGGAATATCATAATCACAAGATTGGGTATTGCTTATGAGATAAATATTTAGAACTTTGTTTTAATTGATTTTTCAAGAAATTATTTAGTGCTTTATAATTATGAATGCATAATGCTCAGGCATCGGAGAAATTCTATTTCTTGTTTTCATCACATATCTAATTTATTGTTCAATGATTTAATAAATTAAATTTCATGACATAATGGGTAGATAATACAGCTACTAATAGATACATCATTTTTTGGTTTAATTAATTTTGAGTCTATGAGCGGGGTAACACAAGCAAATGGTCGTCGCAAAATTCATGCATATACTGTCAGCATATATCTCTTAATGTAAGAAATAACCAAAAGTAAACTCTTTTCCTATCAATAGCCAACATATCAGTAGCTTATTTAAAAAAAAAATTAAAGTTTCTACTGCTCCCCCTTTATAAGAAAAATGGCTGCCAAGATGGCCAAAATCACATGTTTTTGCCTTATGGCTTGACGTTAAGCGCAAATATTTCCAAGAAGGAGTGAGAAATCCAAGTTACGCATTGTTTAACCATTTATAGTAAACATCTGTACACTACCAGAAAGTGCGTAAACTTTTGGTTATGTCTTAATTTTTTTGTAATAAATTCCTCAATTTTAGCAAAATCGACAACATCAAGTTTTTGTGGTGACAACTTCAAAGAGCCCTGTACCTTAGCAATTTTCATTATAAACGTTCTAGTATTTTTTTTCTGAGTGCCTCCAGTAACTAGTTTCCATAGATATCTAACTCTTTTATATTGCATGAGTACAATTTTTTAGAAAAAATAATTAAGTAACATCAGTTTCTTAGTATTTTGTGTGAGCGGACTAACTTTGAAGGCCTGTATCTCAGAAAATAAATGAAGTAGGAACCTAAAAATTTGGACTTTTCCATGTCTTTATATAATCAACCTGTGTGCCAAATTTAAAGAAAATCCGAGTCGGTCATGCAACCCCCATTAGGTGAGTTGGTATGGAAACACTCACTTGAAAAACGAACACTCCTAAAGGTAAACAAGTTCATCACGTGACTCGTGACATCATCTGAAAGAACTCCATTCGAAAATATTGCTTGCATGCACAGTCAAAGTTTGTCTTTTGAAGCTTTAGAAACTGGATCATATCAGCTAGACATCAACCAACCTAATCTCTCTCTTTTTCAATAGGCTGCATATCTGGCGAATAAGCTGGCCGATCAAAAAATTGTATGTGTTGGGCTGATAGAATCCTCAAATGTTACTTGCAACATGTGAGCATGCATTATGTTTAAAGAAGACTGTATCTATGCCGTGAACAAAGGGAATGATTTCGGTCTCTGGCACTTTGTGGACATACCTGTTGCTTCTTAAATTATCCTCTTTTACTAGCAGCTAAGGTAGTCCACAATACGAAATAGCATCCTAAACCATATTTCCCGGCGTATGGTCCTAATGACATTTGATAGCACACTCTGGAAGGCAGTCTTTCCCAGCATAGCACCTAACACAAAAGTGACCACCGTGAATTAACAAAATAAAGCAGAACTCACCAGAAAAGAAAGCTTGTTGCCAATTGGCTCGCCAGGCTCTGCCCATGAGCAATTGGAGACAGTCATCAACAATTTTCCGTAAAGGGGCCCCTGTATGAAAATATCCTGGCAAGCAGTCTATGGCGCAGTAGACGTCAAGGAATTGACATAGCCAACATTAGTAGACCTATAACAGTAGACCAACGTGCTGCCCCCTGCATGAAGAAGCTGTACGGTCATTCAGCACCATGTGGACCAGATGTCTATCATTGCGCTCTGATGCTCCCTTCCATCATTCATTCCCAGTTTTTTATGTTGTCTGGAGCTCCTCAGTCCACAGCTTCTGAATTCTCATCACTGTGGAACTGTTCTGTTGCAGATGAGCTGCTATTAAGCAATAGGAAAAACTTCTTTCTTGAAGGCCAATGATTATCAAAAGTTCCAACTCCACAAGTTGCTGAAATTTCCCCCTACTGTCGTCACAGAGGCATACTTAGGTCTCACTAAACGTTTGTTACTATCAAATAACCATTGCATATTTTCAGCATCTAGCTACAGCCCTCTGTTCATGCACTTTCAGTAGCAGTTTTGGGCACAGATTTTCCTAAAAGCACTGGCTTGCATAAAGAAACATTGAAGCAGTTCAAAAGTCAGTTACATCTTCAACAAATGACTATTACAAGGCCTACTGAAAATCAAAGAGCAGCCCCACTCTTGCTTCTTTTGAAGTGTCACTAACTACCGGAAGTTTTGTCCAGTGATTTCTCTGTTGCAATTATTTTTTGACAAGTGCTTTTATTTTTCATTGCAATTAGTTGAGTCAATAGATATGAGTGTCACTGACATATTCGATCAAATTGTTTGCATTTCTTTTTACTGTTACAGAAAAACATTTAAACATGATTTCACCGAAAGGCAATACTAGAGGAAAAAGACATTTTCTAAAGTGAAAAACTTTCTCATCAACAAGAAAATTCTTGCACAAAAATTGCTAAAACAAGTAAGAAAAACAACTAACAGCCTTATAGAGAATGCTGGCTCTCTGTTTATAGCCTTTTGTCAAAATACAAAAATGTTACCACAATTCATATCACTGCATCACTAGCACTTTGAGATTGAATGCATTTAGCATGATGTTAGGCATTGTAAAATTACTGAACAAGATTAGGCTACGTGCCTTACAGAGAAGTTTATTTTGAAAACTAATGGAAGAGGAAATTGAGTACAGCGAATCGCTCTTATATGTTGTTGAGCACTGGATGAGCAAGGAAAAAAAAAAAAAACACTTACATGCTTTTAGAGCTGCTATCGTATATAACCGCTAGTCTAAAAAAGTGCAGCGCAGATGTTTCGCGTTTCGAAGATTTTAGTTTGGCTTGTGAGTATAAGTTTTCTCACTGATCTAACTGGAAAACTTAAAGAGCTAAACTTGTAAGTAGGTCAAGGATAACATTTTAGTCATGATTTCAGAAATAAAATCATTCATGATGAAACTGCAATGGGGAGGGGGGGGGGTCAGTATGACATGATTTGAAAGACTTCCCCACTCTTAAGGAATAGACATATGAAAACTTTAGAACCTTGAACTGTACATTGTATTTTAAGAACATATCAAACTAATGAAATATCAACTCAGCTTTAAAAAGATTTAAAAAAATGTTTCAATGATTTCAAAAAATTGGAAATCCTCGCTCAATTCATTTCTAACCCCTTTGCTTTTCAACACTAAGCACAAATTGCTGGACATTAAAAATCTTTTCTCTATGATGGACCAAGTGATGAAATTGAAGTCATTTCAATGCAAAATGATTAATCTTAGAAATCAATATGTGTGAGAGCAATTTGGTTCAGTTGTACCAAAAGAAAAATACCCTTTTCTCTCAAGTGTGGCTTTAAAAGTGAATGCTCTATTTTTCTCAACAAACCTGAATATTTTTCAAAAATTTTGCAGAAAATTCCATGTTTTTCAGCAGTCAGTATTTGAACAAATAATATTACAATTGAGAAAAAAATACTTTAAAATTAAAATGATAAATAATTTTATTTTCAAATTATAAATTATTTATATACAAAATACTATCTCCAACAAAAGAACTATGTTTGCTTCCCATACGTGAGACCAAGACTATTTAGCCGCAGACTGGAAAGAAAGTCCCTAAAAACAAAATTTATTAATATAAAAATGATCAAACCTAATAACAAGAATGATCAATCTTTAACACAGATAAATATTTACAAAAATTTGAAGAAACTTAAAAAGCTTTATTTACACCATATAATAAACAAAAAAATACACATCAGAATAAAAATAATACTTAGCTTAAAAATGCATTTAAAAACAAAGCTAAAACACTTTTCAGCACACACTATACATTTTTATTCGACTAGAAATCAACAGTCTGCTTCTATTGAACAGAATAACTAAAACACTAAAGATAGTAGTAATTAAAAAGAAATACTAATGGTGCTCGATTTTACAAACCTCTAATTCATAAGCACTCACTTCAAGAATAATTTTCTTGTCCCAGAAAAACTTGCATGGAAGAATAATTTTTGCTCCTCTTTTAGGAACTTAATCTATAGGTCGATGAGGTTTTTTCTATGCTTAATTTCTTTTTAATTCATAAAATATCATAAAATTTTCACTAACATTGATTAAATGGAAGAATGCAGCATATTACCATTGACTCAAAGTAAATTAAAAGAATAGGCTACATTAGAGTATCCACTGTTCAGAGAGGAACAACCTATGGACACCCTATAGAGGACACCCTATAGAGGAACAACCTATTTAACCCTTTATGCCCCGATGGGATTCAGAAGTCCCGCTTATATTAATTTAGTATTATGCCTCTTAAATAGCTAAAATCATGCTGAAGCTTGTGAGTACCATTCCTTGTACTTCGTTGAGAGGCTGACAGATGGTACCTGCGATCGGAAACAGTTTTCTTAGAGGCACTAAGGTGTAGGGGGCCTTAGACTCCCAAAAATTTCCAAATTTTTATGCTCGGTAAAAACGTTTTTTGATGTATTTGCAACTCAAAAAAACCAAAGAAATATATTAAAATTCATTGTTAAATCAATTTGGGACATAAAGGATTAAGGGACTGGGACTCAAAGAAATGCCTGTTAAAGAAATGTCCACTATTTGGGAGTGTTTGTTACTAGATTTATTACTGTACGCAGAAAAAAAGCGAAGATAAAAATGAAATTAAAATATATTCTTTTTAAGGTAATGAGGTCATATGATCATTGTTTATAAGATGCAAATACACCATTAGTATTTTTTTTTACTGGAAACTTCTCTTTCATTTCAAGTATGTTATGTATTGGTTAGATGCATGTTTACAAACAGTTAGGAATTGAAATATTAGTCCCATGAAATAATTACAAATATAATTTAAGTGCATTTGTCATACATTTTATCGTCATCCCTTTTAAGACACCAATAAATCTATATTTTTGTTTAAAAACATATACACTGCAGAAGACTAGTTTAATACATTCCTAATTACCTTTATAAAAATGATTTAAAACCCTCAGGTTCTCTTTAAGAGTCTGTTTTTATTCTTTATTTTAAGATTTTGTCTCTTGCAGGCTAACTGCTGGAGAGTTTTTATATACTGTATTTATCTTCTAAGATGATGTAAGGAGTAAGTGATTGGAATAAGTAGACATGAAATATTATTTATACTACTTTGATAACAGAAGCAAATTTTAGTGTCCACTCTAAATTATGGCTACAATGACAGCTGAGTTAAACTTCATTCCCAAAGAGGACTTTTCGAAGTGCTTTCAACAATAGAAGCACTACTGGGAGAAGAGTGTGGAGCCTTAATGATACTACTTTTAAGGTAATTAAGTTTCTAATACTCCAGGTTTTTTTTCACCTTGATTAAAAGAAAGATACTTTTCCTCTTTTTTCCAATTTGTGAAAATAACTAACTTTAACAACACCCCAAATTATTCCAAAGTTTAAAATTAATGTATTAAAATGAGTAGCTTTAGTTATTTCCTTTAAAGATATGGTTAAGCTTCCTTAGATCCTTTTCCGTTGCACCGTAAACTTTAAAATTAAAATTAACATTTTAAAAAACCTATTTTTGTTAATACTTTTTGTTCTACTTGTCTGAATAGATTCAAATTAGGCACTGAGACCACTTCTAGCAGGGGAAATTTATTTATGCAGTAAAAAAAGGGTTTCCATTTAAAAATTCAGGCCTTGTGTTAAACCTTCGTTAATGGGCATTCATCAAAATTAAATTTATGCAGTTTGAAAGCAGACTTGAACACATAACAAATGATATTTTTTTCCCCCTTGGCTTATATAATAGCCAAATACTATATTTTGGCTGAATGTTCCATTTTCTCCCATGGCTGCACTGAAGTCAACACTATAGCAGAGTGGTTCTATTGAATATTCCCCAGATGCTCATATGAAAAACTGCAGAAACCAAGAACATAACCTATTTCATCTCCAGTTCAAATGGGGATGCACATATGTACTAAGTTCCATTCAGTTCCAAGAACTGTGTTTTGAATTAAGAGCTCTCACAAAATATTGGTCAAATACATGCAAACACTAACGAGGGACAGGCTGTTTCTAAAAGTGGTCAAAACAGGATCAGCCCACATTAAAACCTGTTAATCTCTCAAAGTACGAAAATTTGCATGTAAGTGATAGTTTCTTTTTTTTTTTTTTTTTTTTTGAAGAATCTAGTGGAATGATGATCATTTTTCATCTCTATCCTTTCACTCCAAAGAACACGGATCTTAAATTTTTAGGAGAAAAGAAATTTTTAATTTGCTGAATGAAACTCTTAATTTTGCCAAAAGACAAAATGAGAATAGCATCATGCTTCAAAAAAGAAAAAAAAGCGATACTTTCTCCAGATTTGTCGAATTGTCAATTTTTGGGTAGTCCTAGTGACTTAACATGACATTTTATTCGGGTTCCCGTTTGACTCCTACATAGTTAATATTTTGTCTTCCAATTTTAAATAACAGTGGGTTTCTTTGGAGTAAAAGAGAAGCACTAACGGTTCCACAGAGTAAAAAGTTTGGGAACCGCTGCTATAGACAATAGACCAAAATATGAAAATAGTGATTTTGCATAAAATCAAGATTTGGCCAAATGTGCAGAAAATTTGTAAATGTAACAGAAATATAGGATTAATATACAATGATTAGCAGAGTCCATACACGCCATCAATGATAACTGAATAAGTAAATATATTTATATAAAGAATTAAAATTACCCAACATTTTCCTCCCTTCCAACTTTTGAATTCTTGTTCACATAGCTGGTATCTCCTAAAACAATAAATAAAGAAATTCTACAGCAAGCAGATTGTAATAAGACATTTTAGAGATAATAACAAACTATTGCTTTAAAAAAAAAATTAAACTGCACCACTAATATGCTCCAGTAGGGTGATTCAAAAAAAAATTTTTTTGCTGAATTTCTTTGGTCTTATCCCGCAGTTTTTTTACACTATTCATGAATGAGATGTATGTAAAATTTTAGCTCAATTGAATAATATTTTGAGGTCGCTCAACACGATCGAATTCTGTTGAAAATTAGCAATTTCAAGAGTTGGAGTATATAACTTCATTACCCGAAATAATATTGTTCTTCATATAAAATGGAATAATTTAAAATGTTAGTTTACTCTACTAAGTAATTAGTCAAAAAAATAATAGCTCAAAGTGAGTTGTAACGACCCCCCCCCCCCCCGCTCCAAAGCTGCATCATCTCTTACCTGAGTTTGGGTAGAAATGCAGCTGCAAGCTCGGGCTGTGGTTTCTGTTTTCTTCTCGGTTGGTTGAGGTGTATGAGTTTATTCGGCTAAAACACCTAGCATCCACTCTAGACAGGGCCCGATATAAGTGACAGAAAGCCACTTTGATAGCAGTTGCTACAGTACGAAGTATGGATCAAAATGGGGAGGATTTGACAACGTCCATAAAACGGTAAAGGCAAACTATTCGCTCTGAATCGGCCGTTAACTTACAAAAGTCTTTTAAATCTATGACTTCCTTTGACAGTTCACTGGAACGAAACAGTTATGCAAAATATATTGGGAAAATTAAGGAGGATTGGTGGATTTCATACCAGTATTAGTATCAGGACCACAAGCATTGATGATTTACTTCTGGGTTCTAGTAAGTTAGTCAGGTACTGGAATTGCTACGGCAAATGCCGCTGTACGATAACCAGTTAGATAAATGGGAACTTATTGAGCTCGTACGTGGTATGTGTTTCGATACAACATGCAGTGCCGGTACTAAAGTTGGAGCATGTTTGAACTTGAGAAAAAAACCAGGGAAGGGTCATTCCATAGTGACTAAGGTAACATTCAGAGCTGATTTTGTAATTGTTTTTACTTGTAACTTAAAGGATAAAAAATATTTTTTGGTTATACTGGTGGATTTACAGCGTACCTGGTATCTATTTATCATTTCTAAGAATTTAAAACAAAATTACCGACAGTAGATATTTTTTCAACTAAAATAGCAACGTAACTAACGTAACATTTTTGCAACCCTGATAATTAATGCTAATGTTGTGAGGCAAACATTTCTCAAAGTTAAGCAAGTATTAAAAATTGAATGATATATTTGAAAAATGTGTAAAGTTGGCTTTTAAAAACATAAAACACATTTATAAAACCTTAAATTTTTTTAGTCTTAAGTGTCACTTTTACACAAGATAGAGTGTGACTAACGTAACGTAACTAACCATCGAATAACAAGCAGTAAACACACTACTGTCTAAAATTTTTTCGCGAAACCTCCGTTGAATCTGTGAACGCGCCAAGTCTCTTCTGACTTTCTTGAAATAGGGGGGAAATGCAACGAGGAAGTAGCAAGCGAACAAAAACTGAAGGCATTGGGAAGTGTGCATCCTAAACCTATCTCCTCTTTTTTAAATGGAAACATTCGTGGCTTCCAGGTGCATAATACGCAAACAGACAGTACAAACTATTTATTATGGCTAATCTCAGTGATAATTACGATACTTTTTCATTTTTTAAAAACTTATGTTGTGTGATTTTTATTTATTTATTTATTATTTTTTGATACTTTTTTCACTTCGGTATTTTTTTTTCTTCGTCTGAGGTTGTCATTTCTATGGAATGGAAGCAACTTTTATATTGTGCTTTTCGTCATTATATTTTAGACATTGTGTTTTCTGTGGTAGTACAACCAAAGTCTATCTTAGTCTTGGTCTCTCGGTAGCTTAACCGATAAACCAAGAAATAGGTAGAATTGGGGTATTTGATAGCGTGCAATGTCAAATGCGGTGTTCACGCAATTGCGTGGAGCCATCCACTGCCATTGGATCTACAATACTCCTTTTTAAGCCGTTTCAGCAATCATAGTCAAGGATAAAACATTCTAATTTTAAAACTGGAGTGAGAAACAATGAGGTTGAGGAGTTGGTAGCCAATTCAGAGCAACACGCAGCTAGTAATGGAAGTTGCGCTAAGTCAACTTCCGATGACCCATGCAAAAGAAGTGTGCAAGGAAGATACTAGAGCTTAGTGCGATTTTCTTGAGCGGAGCACCTTCTCTTGGTGTATGTTTTCGTGTCGAAGGAGCGGTTCCTCGTGTTATGTTATATCTGTGTCAAAGATTCTTTATGGCTTCAAGTTATGGATATTTCACAACCAGTTTAAACTTGCAGCCGTACACAGAAAAGGTATTCGTAACGTATGAATGTGATTTCTTTCACATTCTTATTGTTAATGGGAAAGAGTATCTTAGAGCTGGGTTCCCAGCAACCTTTTTTGTGCAAGCACTGAGAAATGATTTGGAACATTTTCAGCGTCCTTACTCATGCAAAGAAGAAACTCAAAATATATCAGCTGTTTGATCCTGAGCATTGGAATCTTCAAGATAGCTACCAACAAGGCTTTGTACTACCAAAGAAACTGAGGATTGTAAACGACAATACGGAGCGTGGCATGGCCCTTATTGCAGCATTTGTTAAGACTTTCACTAACGACGAAAAACAAAGACAGTGTCTTCTTCAAGTGGTACAGGAACGGAGAAAAGATTTCAAAGTTGCAAAAAAGTAACCTTAAAAAGTATTGTAAGAATTAACGAGCGAATTACTATATATTTAATGTATTTAAATTTGTTTTTTATATTTTTTCCGTATTGGATTAGTTGTCATACTTTTTTGCCTTTCATTGGTTTTTCAGATATATAGTTCATTTTGTAATTGCACGCTTTTTTCTTCAGAGATATAAAAAAGCAATAAAGTAACTTTATTATTATTATTTACGTTCGCATTTGTGCCACTATCACAAAATTTGAAGTACTCCTAAATGTAAATATAGTTTACTAAAATTTTTAGCAAATAATTCAGTGTATATAAAGGCCTATAAATAAGACGGTAAGATGAACAAAAATACAAAGACTACTTTTTCCATCAATATCATTTGCATTCACGCTTTCGTCAATATCACGAAATTTCAAGGCATTTGAGCGACCTCTAAATATTAATATATTTTGCCAAAATTTTGCACAAATAATCAGTGTATATAGTGGCACAAAATAAGAGGGTAAGACACACAAAAATACAAAGTTTATTTTTTTCCATACATTTCTGAATCACCCTAATGCTCCAGTCAAGGTATGTGTATAGGGGTTATTAGAAGTATTAAGGTCAAAAAAAAGTGGGGAGCGGGTATAAATGTATGCAGAATTACTTGTATCTTTGATTTCAAACAAGTAAAAATACAACAAACAATAGCTTAGTAAAAAATGGTATAACTATTGTATTTGAGACGCCCTGCCATCCCTAGGCATCTTCTTCCAATTTTTTACATCCAGTTTTAACGAAAAAAAAAAAATAATAGAAATCTAGTAAATTTGCCACCCTCCAAGAGTTACAACCCTGGGCAAGGGCCCAAGCTTACTCCCCCCCCCCAGATCCAGCATCTGTGTGAGCTTAGATTACACCAATCATTTGGTTAATCATTTGGCAATAGAGAGTAAACATATAATGGAACATTAGAAGTGTTTTATGCAAACAGGGCTACTAAATCCTTCAATGACTTTATGTCTTAATCCATTGACTCACACAACTGGTATACGCCCAAAATGTCGCGGCCGAAATGTCGCGGGCCAAAATGTCGCGGCCAAAATGTCGCCGAGCCAAAATGTCGCGGGCTAAAATGTCGCGGGCAAAAATGTCGCCGGTCCAAAATGTCGCCGAGCCGAAATGTCGCGGGCCAAAATGTCGCTGGTCCAAAATGTCGCCGAGCCAAAATGTCGCGGGCTAAAATATCGCGGGCCAAAATGTCGCCGGTCCAAAATGTCGCCGAGCCAAAATGTCGCGGGCTAAAATGTCGCGGGCCAAAATGTCGCCGGTCCAAAATGTCGCCTGCCCAAAATGTCGCGGGCCAAAATGTCGCGTGGTCAAAATGTCGCCGGTCAAAAATGTCGCCGGTCCAAAATGTCGCCGATCAAAAATGTCGCCGGTCTAAAATGTCGCTGGTCTAAAATGTCGCCGGTCCAAAATGTCGGTGGTCAAAAATGTCGCCGGTCCAAAATGTCGCCAGTTCAAATGTCGTCAGACAAAAATGTAGAAGGTCCGATATTGATACAGTTAGTATCAAAAATTAAAATATATGAAAAGGCTTTTTTACACCGAATTAGCAAAAAATTGCTAATTGCTGTTGATGAACGTGTGCGTGAACGATAGTATGGACTAAAATTTTTGAAAATACTAAAAAAAATTTACCCTTTCGGCTTGTAACTGTTTCGAGCGCTTTCCAAGAAACAAATAGTTTTCAAACAAGCGTACGTTATTTATTTACAATAGCTTATTTCACCGTAACTCGCTATCTACCAACTTAAAAACGAATAGATTAGCAGCCCAAGCCAAGTTTAATTGATATCGAAAGGAAAATTTGTGTGTTAAAAAAGAAGTTGAAGAACAGTGAAATGAATAAGACAGATATACAATGTTTGAAACTTGGTTTCTGTTAAAATTTCTTACATGATCGAAAGCAAGTCTATATTATTTAAATAATAGAGGTCTTTTTATTTTCTTCTTCATAAAATGTGTAAAAGAAAGTATTGGATCAGTGAAAAATTGTCAATTTGGAAGAATTTACACTTTCTGACGTGTGAGGAATTCAATTTTATCGTTTATTTTTTTAAGGGAAAATGTGTATAAGTGTGTATCTGCGTGACCCATTTTTTGGGGGCGACTCTACCACAAAACTTAGTGCGTGAATTAGAATGAAATTTGGTACATACATGTACCAACCAATATGTGATTCAGTGCTGATTGGTTTTTGCCGCTAGTTCTTCCAAGTTTTTACATGCAAGAATGTAATGGAACGTTTTCAGCATAGCGTGATTAATGTCTGAAGAAAGTTCAGACGAAATAAAATAAAAATTGGCCCATAGGAAGCCTTCAGAAGATACGCCACATCATCGAGGAAGCAGAGCAATTGAACTTTTTATTTTTCATTGTTTGTGAGTGATGTATATCAAGAAGTAATGCAAGTATTCAGACAAAATTTTGTTTGTAGAATGGTCTTAAAGGGAGAGATGCTTATTCATTTCTGGCGTTAATCAGCTCAGACATGGTTCTGTACCTTCGTTACAATCAGTATTTAAATGTGGAGTTGAATATAGTACGATTTTTTCTCTTGACATTTCACCTCCCCTTCCACCACTCAGTTGTTACAAAGAAAGCAATAATTCCATGAACTAATTTGATTTCAAACGTCCCCAAACAACTCTTAAAGAAAATGTTCTATAAGAAAATTGCTGGCTACGCGGTGATTAAACGGTATTCCGTTTTTGCAAAAAAAAATGCCTTTACAGCAAATTTATTTGTTTAATTTCTTTGTGTGAAAAAAAAAGAAATAATCCTAAATATAGTTTAAAAAAACTAAAAAATACGCTTTTAGAGTAAATCAAATTTAAAAGAAGATTTTGAAAACTGTTGAATATCCGCTAAGTTTACATGCACTTATAATATGCATTTTGTGGACGATCGATGCCCAAGTCAAAACTAATGTCAAATGCACTTATTATACATCAACATGCAATATAGTTTAGTCTTTAGTAATAATAATGGTATTAAACATATTACTTTTATACGTTTGTAAAGAACGTGAATTTTATTTTTGACTCAGAGTTACATACATACAAACGAACAAACAAAAAAACCTACTTGTGAAACTAGTAAAAGCGTATTAAAAAAGGAAGAAATTTAGCGTCCCTGGGCCCTAAGTACAGCCCTGACAAAACTATGGCATTATTTTGGTACTGAAATAATTTAAGCTTTAGAAGAAATCAATTTAGTTACATTTTTGTTAATAACTTAAGCTAATTTTCTAAACTGCTACGTTTAAAAAAAATACTAAACAGGTGTATTTATCATATCGTGACAAGCTTATTAGTAAAATTGAGCTACATAATTAAGCTGCATTGAATTTGTGAATTACTAGAAACATTCAATCTGTACTATACACTTACGTCATTTTGGAACGGATATATTTTGGACCGGCGACATTTTTTAACCGGCGACATTCTGGACCGGCGACATTTTAGACCGCCGACATTTTTGATCGGCGACATTTTGGCCCGGCGACATTTTTGACCGGCGACATTTTGGCCCGGCGACATTTTTGACCGGCGACATTCTGGCCCGGCGACATTTTGGCCCGCGACATTTTGGACCGGCGACATTTTGGACCGGCGACATTTTGGCCCGCGACATTTTAGCCCACGACATTTTGGCTCGGCGACATTTTGGACCGGAGACATCTTGGCCCGCGACATTTTAGCCCGCGACATTTTGGCTCCGCGACATTTTGGCTCGGCGACATTTTGGCCGCGACATTTTGGCCCGCGACATTTCGGCCGCGACATTTTGACCCCAAACCCACACAACTTTTGCTTTTATTGACTCATTCAATCAGACAAATTTGACACTATTTTGCATGTGTATGTATTTGTTGTCATTCAGAATTTTCTAAAATCTTTTATAACCGTAGTGTAAAAAATAGCTTTTACAGACCCACTGAAACATTTAATGGAAAATAATACTTCACTTAGATCACTATATTATGAGATAAATAAATAAAAACAAGGATATAAGTAACTAATGAATAAAATGATAAAAACCTTTAGTATGAGTCCATTCACCTAATTCCATTGTAGAAGCTTCAATCATTTTTGTTACATTCTCTAGTTGATGATCAATAGGAGATTGACATTGTGCAGGCTTTCTTTCAACAGATGATTTTGAACTGTTGTGTATTTCTACAGTAACTTCCATTAGTTCCTCCAAAGAAAGCTACATTAGATACAAAAAGCAAATGCAAATATGACAATAATTATGAATTTTCAAAAATTGGGACACTAGTAAAAATAGCAGCAAATCATTTTTCAGTAAATTAAAACAGCTACAACACACAAGAACTCAACATAAAAAGTTCACTTTACTAAAAAGTGAAAGTATGTCTAACTACAATACATATTACAAGAATAACATTTTCAATTATGTACATGAGGTATTTTAAAAATGTCATTCAAATTGACCATCAATTTAGAAGATTTGCAGTGTAGCATGAGTGCTGTGCAGCAAATAACAAAGCATGAATGGCTTGTATAGAAGAGGCAAGGAAAGGGGTATTGCTACACTTTTAAAGGTAAATGGATCTTGTCTCTTTATTTTTCAGTGAGCAACCAATTCAAAATGAATAATTTATGGGGGGGGGGGGGAAGGATTTTACAAAAGTAAAACTATATTTTCCCGGTTCCAAATAAGTAGGCTCTTCTCATGTTTTTATTTCATTTGAACTGAAATAGTTTGGAAGGGCGGGGTGCCTATGTTAGACCATGCCTCTCAATTTTTTATACGAAAAATTATGAATTTGTTGCATTTCTTGCCATAAAATACCAGACCACTATACCATGACATCTTAGTTTCATTGAGTAAAAATAAATATTTTATATCTCCTGAAATCAGGTTTTACATCTTTCAGGAAGGTGTGATATCTATTTAGCTTTTGCGAGACTTCACTTAACCCATAACCCATATACCCCCCTATACCAACAAAAAGAAGCAGTTAAAAAGGTTGAATTCAAAGAAGGATCATGCTTAGTTCATTTTAATTCAAGTGATCTTTTTTTCAAATGCAAGTTGTTTATAAAATACACTAAATTTACTTTTGGGTCATTCCATGTCAAGTGTACGAGGCGTCCCCACTCGACCCCCTCCTATTTTTATGAAAATTTTTTTGGATGTACATATAAGACTTGCATGAAACCATACCACATAAATACCTCCATAAGCCTTATGGTTCAGCTAGTAAAAATTATTTTATAAAGGCCTCTTTTTCGTGTCTTGAAAAAAATGACCAAATTGTCAAGTTTGTGCTTTTATTGCTCGCGACCTAAGATGATTATCAAGCTTAAATTTGGTGATTCTGATCACTGTTTAGGGTAGAATAGCCTACTTGTGTAACAAAAGCTCCATGCACTGTAGATTTTTTTCAATTTGCTGCCTAAGTTGGTAAAAAATCGTATTTTGCAAATTTTGACCATACGTTATCAGCTTGTAACTGCTGAGAGAATGACTTTCTGAAGCTAATTCTTTCCTCGTTTGTAGCCTGATTATTCGTCCGAAATGTGTAGGTTTTGAAAACTTTAGTTTTTGTGTGCGCATCCCTAAAAACTCAAGTAAATAGCAAAAAATAAAGTTTCATTTTTAACAAAAATAATTATCTTCTTATCGCTGCTATAAGAGCTTGAGTCTTTTCCTATGTGTTATTTTTAAGCTCTTGAAACAGAATTTCGGATGATATGTCACTCGGCAAGGTTGTAGGTCATAAAAAGCATTTTTCCATTTTTCATTATTTTTGTGTTCGGGCTAATTGCCATCATAGGCTGAATATCTAGACTTGGCAGTATAAAGAATTGATTTTCAATTACTACTTATCATATTTTCAATTACTATTGTTATCATTTACATGGTAGAAATAATTGCAATATTCAACTCTATCAAAAACTTTCTTTATCACATTTTAGAATAATGGTTTTGCAGTCCCATTACACATATTTTTTATCAAGTACACACCATATGAACTGTCCTATTTATCTCATTTTTTGTTTTTATTTTAATTTTTTTGAAAAAAGAAACAATGCTTTTTATGAATTTAAAATCTTATTGACACCTTGCCAAATGACATACTGTAAAATCCTGAAAATAACCCCCCCCCTATTTTCAAAACTAAACTGATAACTTTCAGGTGGGGGGGGTTATAATTGAGATGTTTTATACAGTATATTCAGGATAAGAGAAATTTCACTTTTTTCCAAAAAAGGGGAGGGGGGGTTATAATCGATGGGGGGGTTACTTTCGGGATTTTACGGTATCATCCGAAATTCTATTTCAAGAGCTTAAAAATAACACATAGAAAAAGACTCAAGCTCTCATAGCAGCGATAAGAAGATAATTCTATTTGTTAAAAACAAAACTTTATTTTTTTCCATTTCTTGAGTTTTTACGGATGTACACACAAAAACTAAAGTTCAAAAATATCTAACAAAGGGTTTTTTCATCAGAACATAAGTGTAATAGCCCCTGTAAATTTTAATAGAACAAATTGACATGAACTATTAAGGTCTTAGTCTCTTTTTCTTCACGTGGAATAACGTACACATTTTTGATCTGCAATATCCCCTTGAAACTGGTTTGTCTCAAAAATAAAATTAATGTTTTATAGTAGAAAAGTGTGTTCTTTCCAATGATGTAAAGAAAATTGAAATTCAAGATGACCGTTTTGAGATATTGCCCTTTGAAATTGAGACAAAATTGAGAAAAAAGAAATTTGACTGGAATTTCAACTCGCATAATTCAGCAACTATTTAAGCTATCAAGATACCACTTGCATAACTTTTGGATGAACTATCAGGCTACAAACGAGGAAAGAATTAGCTTCAGGAAGTCATTCTCTCAGCAGATACAAGCTGATAACGTATGGTCAAAATTTGCCAAAATACGATTTTTTACCAACTTTGGCAGCAAATTGAAAAAAATCTACACTGCATGGAGCTTTTCTTACACAAGTAGGCTATTCTACTCTAAACAACTAAACAGTGATCAGAATCACCAAATTTGAGTCTGATAATCATCTTAGGTAGTGAGCAATAAAAGCACAAACTTGAAGATTTGGTCATTTTTTTCAAGACACGAAAAAGAGGCCTTTATAAAATATTTTTTACTGGCTGAACCATAAGGCTTATGGAGCTATAATTTGGTATGGTTTCATGCAAGTCTTATATGTACATCCAAAAAAAAATTCATCAAAATCGGAGGGGGTCGAGTGGGTATTTTCTCGAAATTTGGGACACTTGACATGGAATGACCCTTTTGTAATGTGGTGTTATGCTTTGCTACATATAATACAGTACAAGCTTACCAGTGCGAAGCATTCACACTCGCCAGAAGAAATGCAAAACAAGTTTTTTAAAGTAATTTTTAGAATAAAACAAAAATATGACTTGTTTATTTTTCACTAATAGCAGTGACCAGTTTTTAAAAAAATGTTTTACTTTTGAAGTTTAATGAATTATCATTAAAGTTATAACACATACACACAAATAAATAAATAAATAAATAAAATAAATAAATAAAAAAAACACCATTGAGAAATAACACATGTGATGATGGCAAGTTGGAATATAATTTTGCATTAGAAAAAACATATAAAAATGAAATATTTTCACCTGTATTCGAACTTATACTCTTCCCATTATAAGCACAACTCTCAGCCCAATCGCACTGCTGCAGCTCAGTCAATGAATGCTATTCATTGAATTAATGTGTAATAAAAAAATGGTTTTCTTAACCAGAAAACAATTTTTAGAACGTGGGTCTATTTTTCGTCAGTACACAGCATCATAACCTTTAAAATGAGGGGTAAATCATGGAGTCTGATAAAGAAATAAGGAAGATCTGTCGTGGTAACCGAAAACAGGCTAGAGAAATAATATGTAAGATTTGTTATCAACTTATTATTATTATATTAAATTATTTATTTTCAGTATTTGCACCATGATAAAAATAAATCTTACTCTTTAAATATAAATAATAAAATAACTCTGCCAAGGATAGAGCTTGTCTCGTCCCTATGCCGGTCCCAAGCCCGGATAAAAGAGGAGGGTGCCTAAATGTCCATGGCATACTGGCGGTTTAGGGCTCTTTTGTCCTATCCGCCGGGAACGGCAACCTAAATCCAAGGTGTAGGAACCGTGCTGATGAGAATGTAACGTGATCATATAGTGACCGGGGTCAAAGGTCGCTGCTAACGGTTCACCTCGTGGCCTGGCGAACCACGTTGTACTTTGCCTTCTGCCTGTATTGAGGGTCCATTCAGGTGGTGACCGTATACTTACCCTCAGTTTACCCCCAATGGGCAAAAACAAGAATAAAAACAAAAACACAAGAGGTGAAAACCGCCCCAAACAATCGGCTGACGCTTCCAGGCAAATCCGGACGTCGCCAGCCCACACCAAAAACGTCTCTGCTCCTGAAAAGGAGTCAGATGACAAATCTACTAAAACCATCAAGATCCCTGCAAAGGAAATCGCTGATCCTGCGGTACCTGGCCCATCCGGTACCTCCCAGCATATGAACAGCAGGGAACGCAGGAACCTCAGACGAGCCATCAAGTTCCAGCAGAGCAAGGAACTGGGGCCTCAAAACAGCCCCACTGGAAAGAGGGTTCTATCAGAAGGCTCTACCCCTTCTCCGTCCAACGTGGCTCAGGCTAAGAGGCCCAGAGTGTCTTACAGCCAGGCCACATCTGGCATCAAATTGGCCATAGTGCCGAAGGAGTATCCAGAGAGACTACTTTCTTCAGGAGATGTCCTCAACATTCAACGGGAAATCGACGCTGTCATTGACGATCTTCCCATGGACGAGAAAGCTCCGCAATTTGCAGCTGCTAGTCTACTAAATGGTGCGTGGGTCATCCATTGCACTAATGACTACTCTGCAAGTTGGTTGCAGAACAACTACAAAGGTCGCATGTTGGGAGAGTTTGAGCTCCTCGTGCGACTATACAACGAACTCCCAAAGCCGGTGAAGATTGCCTTCAAGACCAGAGACATCTACACCTTGGACCCAGAGGCTGTTCTGAAACGTCTTGCCCGATTGAATCCGGGCCTCACGACCAGTGGCTGGAGGGCAAGAGATAAGACGGTTGTTGGGGAACAAGCGTACATCAGGTGGATTTTCGAGGTGGACTCTGCTTCTGCTGAGTACATCAAGAGGTCCAACCTGGAATTGTTTGTTGGGGCTTTTGGCAAAGGTCTTTGTAAGATCCTGCATGATCCTAACACTCAACGTACGTCTTGTACTGCCACTGCTCCGTCCAAGGACTCCGATGCTTTATTGGAGCCCGAGGACAAACAACCGCAGGCTGATTTGAGCCCTGCTGGTGATGAGATGCCTGCTGAGAAACCTGTAGCAATGGAGGGGGTGGAGACCACAGCGGATGAAACACCGTCAGGATCCACTCCTCCCGTAAGTATAGTTAACACTGATACCATTAACGAGAGCGGGTCTGTCTCTCCAAAGTCCTCCACTAGCTCAATCTTGAACCTGTTGGATGGTCTTGACGTCTCAGATGTTGATTCTGACGTCACTCTAACTGGGGATTCTCCCTCACGGGTTCCCCAGTCCAACGAGGATGCTGCTCCTTAGCAGGCTTTTTGCTCTGTCTTATGTTGCAAGGCCTTAAAGTTGCTCAGCTTAATCTTCATCACTGCCAATCTGCTACTGCCCTGTTGAGCAGAGATTTGGCTGAAGGTAGAATTGACATTGCCCTCATGCAGGAACCTTGGGTTAACCGAGGGAAAATCCTGGGCCTCGGCAATTGCGGCAATCTCTTCTTTGACCGCTCCTGTAGCAGACCGAGAGCATGCTTAGTTGTCAACAAGCAACTGAACGCTCTCTGCCTCCCTGACTTTCTCGATGGTGACAATGTCGCCGTCAGAGTCTATAGTGAGAATGGTGAATCGGCATGTTTCATGTCTGCCTATTTACCCTATGAGGAGAAAATTCCTTTAGCAACTTCAGCCAGGAATTTTGTTGACTACTGTGCGGAAGCCAAGCTGAAGTTTATTGTTGGATGTGATGCTAACGCACACCATATTGTGTGGGGAAGCAGTAATTGCAACAAAAGAGGTGAGGATCTAATTGAATATATTTTATGCAACAATTTGCATATCCTCAACAGAGGTAATAAACCAACTTTTATCACCCGTAACAGATGCGAAGTCATTGATTTAACTTTCTGCAATGACAGAGCTTTCAACTGTGTAAATGATTGGCATGTGTCGGAGCGGATTACCCTCTCTGACCACAAACTAATCCTTATGACTCTTTCAGGCCCTGTGTTAAGCAGTCTGCAGGAGAAACGGAATCCCAGACGCACCTCCTGGGACTCCTTCAGCGAGGATCTAAAAATCCTCCTTTCAGGTAATAAGTTTAAACTTACCAATCTTCTCGACCTGGAGTTAGCTGTTGATTCACTTCAACATTCTATTCTCCAGGCTTTTCATCAAAACTGCACTGCCGTGTCCACTAGTTTACCAAGACGAGTAAAATCTAAAAATCTTAGTGGTCTACGCAAATATTGCAGAAGGCTTTTTAACAAAGCCAAAAAAAACTGGTGATTGGCTTTATTATCGCGAAGCTCTCACAAAGTACAACAAGGCAGTAAGAACTAGTAAACAAGAAGCTTGGACCAAGTTCTGTAGCCTGTTAGATAGCGTTTCTCGTGTAGCCAAGCTCACGAAAATACTTTCTAAAGACAAGATTTGTCAACTCGGTGCCATCGAAATGAATGATGGCTCCTATACCAAAGATGGTAGTAGCACCCTGTTAGAATTGTTCAGGGTGCACTTCCCTAACTCCATTGTCATAGATGAGAGATATCATCCTGACATCCCTCTTCACTCTTTACGTAGCAGCAAGGAGAAATAGAACACTGCTGGTGATATTGTTACCCCTAGCAGAATCGCCTGGGCCATCAACTCACACAAGCCTTATAAATCAGCAGGACCGGATGACATTGTTCCAGTTCTCTTGCAAAAAGGTGTTGACATCATTACTTCACACTTGTGTAGGATCTTAAGATCCTGCCTTGTGCTTGGTTTTGTTCCCTGTGCTTGGAGAACCTCTAAGGTGGTCTTTATTCCAAAGCCAGGCAAGCCAAACTTTCACGAGGCTAAAGCCTTCACACCTATCAGTCTTTCTTTTTTCCTTAAAACCCTGGAGAAATTGATCGATAGGTACATCAGGGATGGCACCCTAAAAACAACTCCTCTTTCTAGATGCCAGCATGCTTACCAAACAGGTAAGTCGACCGAGACAACACTGTAGAAACTAACAACAGCTCTGGACAGTGTAGTTAATGGAAAGGAATTGGCTCTTGCTGTTTTCCTTGATATTGAAAAAGCATTTGATAAGGTCTCTACCGAGACTATTTGTAATTCCCTCATTCGGAAGGGAATAAACCCCATTATCTGTACCACGATTAATAGTCGTCTTACCACCCGCATGACAAAAGCAAGCCTGCTGGGCGATTCCTTTTTAGTAGGTAATTGCCAGGGATGTCCACAAGGGGGCGTACTTTCCCCCCTTCTTTGGAGCCTGGTTGTGGATGAACTTCTATAAAGACTCCATCAAAAGGGTCTGCACTGTATAGGCTATGCAGATGACTTAACTCTGGTTATAAGGGGCAAGTTCTACGACACGGTCTGCAACCTTATGAGAACAGCCCTCAAGTCTACTGAAAGCTAGTTTAGTGAAGTGGGTCTCACTGTGAATCCTAGCAAGACGCCCTTGGTTCTCTTCACCAGAAAACGGCTGAAGGATTTTCGTAAGATTGAGTTCTCTAACTCTCCCCTTGCCTATTCTAGTGAAGTCAAGTACTTGGGTGTGATATTTGACAGTACTTTAAACTGGAATTCGCACCTCAAGCTTATTACTGACAAGGCCAAAAGGATCTTCTGGTCCCGTAGACGCGCTATTGGCAGCAATTGGGGTTTTTCACCAAAAATTGCCCACTGGGTTTACACCAGGGTAATTGTACTCACAGTAACTTATGGGGCCATTGCCTGGTGGGGTTTCCTGGGGAGCCCCAATTGTGAAGTCTTCAACAGATATGTACTAGGGGCCCTCGGGGGTCATGCCTGGTGGGGTAAGACGCGCAATGTAACCAAAGATACTCTAAAGGGAAAGATTGGACACTCCGCAACCAGTTTTGAAGTACAGCGATGAAAACAACTGCAAAGGACAGTCAAAGATGGTATTGCAAAAAACTCTCATTCACAGCTGAGCAGGTTAAATTGAACGCCAAGATAAAATTCTAGTTTCTTGGAATTGGCGTCAGGGTTGCCAAGCTTTTTCCTCAGAATTCCAAGAAAAAGAGAACGTAGGTTGAGCAAGCAGCGGGGTGGGTGGGGGTATACTAATTACCACCCAATTTCGAATCGTCAAGTGTGTGACCGCAGCTCTCTCCCCACACTTCGTCCGAGAGATTTTATGGTCCAGGCATTGCGATTAAAGGGGAGATAAGACAAACGAGAAAGCGATCCACTCTTCAACAAGTGAACGGACAGCGGAAAAAAAAAAGACTTTCCCACCATTTTACTCCATCACATTAAAACGGGAATAACCGTTACGCACCAAAACAGTAAACGCCTGTACTGATTAATAATCCTACGTAAGTAGTTTTTTCAGTACAAGTTTATAACTTTATTTTTGTCGTACCGAGTACTCGGGAAATACTCCGTATTTGGCTGTTTCGATCAGGTACTCGATCAATACCGCGTAGTTGTAAAAATCAAATATTGTTAAAGACAACAAAATTTTTACTGCAGGATAAAGCTATGAACTTGAGTTGATTTTTTTTCTTCCTGTACAAAACTTGTCTGGAGTGTAATGTAATGCTAGAATGCTAGAACTTAAATAGCCGAATATCCAGAATTACCACCTTATATATTTGACATCTGTACTCAAATTTGTAAGCAACTACTATTAAAGGCACGATTCCATCAGTTTTGGTCATATATCTACTGCGCATTTTTGGGCGATAAAAAAGAACTATGAAGCGCCCCTATAGGTTAAAGTTAAAATTCGCTGAAAAAGGGAACGCAATAAAACTTTTAAAGAGAAGGGTATGAAATCCCGTGATTTTTTTCGCAACGTATGCTATGAACATTGTGAATAACGAAACAAAGAAGTACATAATATGTATTCAGAGGCCGCAATTTCGAACGTCCGCCATTGCTGAAATATTCGAAATCTCAGATGGCCGCGTATCCAGAATTACTCGTTAATATATATAGTATGTCCATCCCAAGTTAATGGACCTATTTTTCGCCAATTGCCAGCACGATAATCATAAATGAAGGGCAAATCATAGAATTTCATTTAGAAATAAATACGCGTTCTCGCATGGTAACAGAAAACAGGCTAGAGAAATAATATTGCATAAGATTTTAAATTACGATTTACTGAGTTAAAATCAATGTTTTGTTTCCCGATTTTCACAGCAACAGATCTGTAGCTCAGGATCTTGCAATGAGATTATATCACGCATTAATGGAAAAATGGATCAGAATTGTGCTGAAGAAAAAAAACCCAATAAAAGGTTTTCCGTTCCCCGGATTCGGACTTAAACGCCGTTCCTATCATAAGCACGACGCTCTATCAACCGTGCTAGTCGCTTAGTTTCCCGATCCTATTTATTGAAATGATGCATAATAAAAATTATGAAAAAAAAAAAAAAAACACCAGAAAGAAACTGATTTTTTTCTTTCTTTCGGGCAAGGAAAAATGTTTACTTTTCGTCAATAGCCGCACAATATGCTTTAAAATGAGGGGTAAATCACGGAATTTAATAAAGAAATGAGGAAGATCTGGCGTGGTGACCAAAAAACAGGATACAGAAAGAAACATATAATATGAAATTTATATTGGACAAAACTATTTAAGTCACTAGTACACAGATTCTAGTTAAATCCAAATAAAATTGCTTACTCACCCGCTTCTGTAATATGAAAATGCTTGTGTAAACATTCATTTGCGGCTCACAACTCCATTTTACCAACCACTGGAGCAGAGTTTAGGAGTATTAATGAAAAATGAATGATACTACTCTTAATTAATTTTACTCATCTTCAAAATAGCTGCTCAACAATTAAGTCGGAGTTGAATTTAGCTTTTCAAATTAAATATTCTTAAATAATATAATATTTACATCTTTTTTTTTACTAGTTTCACATTTTTAATCCTAAACATTTCATGTATTTTCCAGAATTTCTTTAAAAAAAATCATTTTCTTACCAGCAGCCAATAATGAAGGAGAGTCGGACATAAGGTCCATCGGACATAAGATCCTCGGACAGAAGGTCTCCATTTTTTGACAGCTAAGACATAAGGTTCAGTTTTCTGAGGGTCCAATGACACATGGACATACTATATATATTAACGGCTGCGGTTTACATCCCTACCTCTCTATAGCATAAAAAACATCCACTGGTAATTGTGATTGCGAGTTACTAAGACGTATCAGGACCAGTAATGCGTAATAAAACTTAAAAATAATACAATTTCAACAACGATCAAAATACATCAAAAAATTTGCTTTAAAAAACGAATAAAAAATAAATAGATAAAAAAATGAAAGAAATAATCTAGGAAAAAAAAAAAAAAAAAAAACAGGATTCATAAACATGCGAGGGCGCCGCCTGTAACTGATTCTACTGACCCCTTTTGTTAACACCACAGTTTGATTGCTTTTCAAAAATAGATTGAATATTTAAATTCATTCACAATTTTACAGCATGATTTCATAATTCTTACATATATTTGAGAGAAATTAAAATTGTCATCTGGGGCTTATTCTATTATTCCTCTCGCGCTCCATTGCATTTCATTGTTAATTTTTTCAACACAACCTGTCCATAAACAGGCTTTCGCTGAAAACATTACTCCCCCTCCCCGTGCTGAAATGCTCCCGCGACCCCCAAAATGTCCCCCCGTCTGAAAAGACCCTCGGCCTCTTCGAGCGCCGTGAGCCATCGTATGGCGACGCCCCGCGTTGGCGACGTATCGCCCCAACAGTGGGTAAAACTCTTTTGACTAAAATTGTTTCGCCAAATGATATCCTAAATGTTGGCTTTTCCCGTTTCAAATCTTTGACGGTCGATGGTCGAAAAGTGGAAGCACTGATTTGTTCTGAAGTGTCTAGTCTTGTGCGAAGCTATAGAGTCTTTGATGTAACTACTGAGAGCAGTCTCACCACCTTACAAAGGATGGCTACCATTGCAATTACTAGTGCAATGAGAACTACTCCCTCTCAAAGCCTAGAACTTCTTCTAGGTCTACTTCCACTTCACAAACAAGTGGAACTGGAGGCGATAACCTGTTCATATATCCTGAACCTCTTGTGTCTCTGGAAGACCCCTCGCCTCTCGTCTCTTTATGAAACTTTGTATAGAGGCCGTCAAGCATCCCTACTTTTTGATGCCAAGCGAGTGGTTGTTAAAAAATATCAGTTTTAATGCAAACTATAACATTGTGTTTCCTTCCAGAGAACAATGGAAGGATGCCTCGAAGCTTGTCGGTAGTGCCAATGAAATTTGGTTCACTGACGGCTCTAAGACCTCTTCTGGTACTGGCTCTGGTTCTTTTTGCAGCAGCAGCAAAACAAAGCTTATCTTTTCGCTTGGGAAGCTAGCTACGGTTTACCAGGCTGAAGTTCTAGCCATCCTGGTATGTGTAACCAATTGCCTTGAACGCGACTTAACTGGTAAGGTTTTAAAAATTTTCTCTGATAGTCAAGCCGCCTTAAAAGCTCTCAATAGCTATTGCTTTACTACCAAGTCAGTTTGGGAGTGCCACAATGCACTGGTAAGGCTCGGCAGCAAGAACAAGGTTACCCTCTACTGGGTCCCTGGCCATCGTAACATTGATGGAAACGAAGTTGCTTATCAGCTTGCCAAATTGGGCTTCAACACACCATTTGTGGGTCCTGAACCTGCTCTTGGTTTGCCCTATAACAAAGTCAGGAATACTATAAGAAACCTGCTTATGAATGACTCGTATGCCAGGTGGCTTCAGTCCGACTCACAGAGACAAGCTAAAGCTCTCAACCAACGTCAACCCTGGCTGAGGTCTAGGGAGCTACTAAGTTTAAGTAGAAAGGAAATTAAGATGTCCATTGGACTTCTCACCAGACACTGTTCTCTTAATAGACACCTAAACTTGTTGGGTATCACTTATGACCAACCTTGCAGAGGCTGCCTAGAGGCAGATGAAAGCTCAGGGAATGTTCTGTGCGAATGTGATTTTTATTCTGCCTACAAGCTTGAACATTTGGGATACCATTGTTTAGATCCCCACGAACTGTTTAGCATTCCTGTTAAACATCCGCTCAAGTTCATCTCAGCTATTGGGCTCTACTAAGGGTTTTAACAGGGATAGTACGATAGACCTGTGGTCGCAGTGCTTGCGCTGCCTTGGGGCGCCCCTTTTTCACTCCATTCATTCATACTCTTTGAATTGATAGCAGTATAATAATGCAAATTGCGTTGAACATCTACATGTAGTTCATTTTGTTGAATTTGATTACTTTTACAGTAATAAACTGCAAAAAAATTATTTCAAAAAAATCTGTACAACATTTTTTTGTGGATTTATTAGGTTATGATAAAAATATGATCATTATGTTAAAACTAAAAAATATTCTTTTTTTAATAAATAAACCTTAACTCAGTCGCACAACAGCTCATCTCAGTTTTCGTGCCTAAGGGCAGTGAAAGGCAGATGCTCTGGTAAGGTGGTCAGTGGAACGTGGAACCCCCAAGGTTAAGATCCCAAACACTCTTATTCTTCATTTTATTGACTTACTGAAAGGATGAAATGCTGAGTTAATTATGCCTAACATATAAATTTTTACAAAATATTGTAATGAAACTACAATGGAATCCCGATTTTATGTTGTTCACTTTGTATGTTACCGTGCTTCATACGTAATTTTCTACTGGTAACTGAAAAAAAAAATAAATAAAAACCATACTGATAATGTTAAAAAGTTCTGGATTTAACATTTTTCTTTTCCAAAAAAT
Source organism: Uloborus plumipes (assembly GCA_038373865.1). NCBI lineage: Eukaryota > Metazoa > Arthropoda > Arachnida > Araneae > Uloboridae > Uloborus > Uloborus plumipes. Next base: position 44,314 of record JAXGGA010010966.1, read on the forward strand.
TAGCTTAATACATTTTTCTACAAACAGGACAAAAAAGTTTTTAATCTACACAAACTTTTCATTTTCAGATTTTTTTTTTCAAGATTAGTTTCATAGCTGTTTAAAGACGCTCGGGTATTCTTTTTGTTCAGTCTTACATCCCTATGTAAGAAATCGTCGAACTTCATCTTTCTTCACAACACTTGAGGACTAAAGCTGCTAACAA
>JAXGGA010010967.1:0-44506 GCA_038373865.1 Uloborus plumipes
CACTTTATAACCAAAGACTAAAGTCCCACCTTTCCGCCATCAATCACGTTTCAGGAGATATTTGCATGAAATCTGACTGTCTAAACTTTACGACAGTAAAAATAATGTTTTTTATAATTTCTGATTTTCGTTTCGGTTATTTTTTTTAAAACTCCAAACACGTATTTGTTACAATATTGTCTACATACAGTAGAAATTTGAAATCATTTCGTGAATATTTTTCTTTTTATTTTATTATTTGCATTGTGTCTAAACTTTTACGTTGCACTGTATTATAAGGATTGCGTAACAAAGAAAAGGAGGTTGAGGAGCTGGAACACAATATATATCATAGCATTCATGTTAATCTTATGCCATTTTATATGGCTTTTTCGCGCGATCATTTAAAACCTCCTTTTGAAATACATTAATGTCTTTATGAACGTAATAGAGCTAGGTCAGTTAATCATTTGATATCTCATTTATAATGATGTATTTCAAGTCTGTACCAATTTTTAGCATCGTGTTCTTTTTTTCAATTTAAAAAGAAAAAAAAATAAATTTTGACCGATGACCTTGAATAAAATTTTTAGTTCTACCGGGACAGATGAGGACTTTTGACATTTCATTTACAACGATGCTCTTAGGATCTGTACCAATTTTCAGCTCTATGCGAATTTTTCCGAACTCGAATGCCTATTTTGACCGGGCTATAAAAAAACGAATTTTACATAAATCTCAATAAAATAGATTATAAAGTAAAATTTGCGAAAATATCCATAAGAATCGCATACACGTGTTTTGGGGGTTAGATGAAATCTCTTTATAAATACTTCTTTCAAATTACGTCTTTTTTGAAAGAGAAGAAAAAGAGCTTACTGGGGAAAATGCATTCAACAAAAACTTTTAACAAATGATAGCCTTTTTATAAAAGGTAAATTTCAGGTATATTATCGTGCTCTACACCGAGTGCTACAAAGCACAGGTAGTACAAGTCAGAATGGAAGTAACATCAAATTAAGAATTACTTTCTAAAACTATCACTTAATTTCCAAAACAACCCTTCAACTTTTTTCTTCTTGCTACAATCGTCACTGGAAGCCAAAGACTTCGAAGCATTTTCATTAGAATTGCTTTTGTTTACATCCGTCTTTCACAGAAATGATGTTTACTTAAAAAGACAAAGAGACTTGTCACGTGACCAGCAGTCACCTGATCGTCTCGTAACAACGAGTCGTGATCTCGTGATCATTTATTGTACGTCCTTTTCACCAACGCTAGCAGAAATGTGTTATTTCCTCTGAATAAATACATCATCAGTTCGCAATGTGTCTACATCTGTCAGACTGAAATTGAATGGAATGTATTTGATAATGTTGCTCATTGTTATGCGAGCTTTTATTGAAAATTAGAGATACATTGCTGAATTTCTTCTGAGATGGCTGTGCTCAAGTTATATGACAGAAAATGATGTTAGTTATAACTTTCATTACGCAACTAGTAATTATGTGAAATGTACATGACTTTTGTTTAAGCTCGTCTAAGCATTGAAATTTTAACTCTTAATTCGTTTAAAAGTCTGAATTGAAGGGCTTGGGAGATGAAGGGGTTATGTGACAAAACAGAAATTGCGAGTAATTAAAGTTCGAAGTTTTATTATTGCAGTTGTTGCAGCTTTTTCGTTTTCTGGTTTTGTCGTCAGTGTGCGTATGAAATTGGTCTAATGACATCTACCTTTTGATGTACCAAATTTTATTTGCTTACCTGTATCCATTGCTTACCATTGCCCAGAGTGTTCATTTTTTAAAATGTAACATAGCCCCTTCATCATCCAAGCCCTTCAATTCTTATATTGTTTACAATTTATAGTAAGCATTTTGAGCTCTGTAGAAACGGCTTGTTTGAACTACTATATTACTGCAACGGTGGAGTTGCAAGCTTAGGGAGACGTGCAATGCTTTTTTTCGTGCATACCTCTTTGTGCATCACAGAGGGCCGTTGTGGCCCGATCGGTAAGGAGCAGTTCTGTAATTAATGCCCAAATAAACTATAGAAAACATTTTTGCGTATTGTTAAAACTTCATTATTTCTGCAAAGTAAATAATCTTATATTAAAAATCGACAGAACTGTAAGAAAGAAAGAGTTATCATTGAAATAAACTTCCTTTGACCTGGCTCAGGGACGGAAACTCACTGCTTAGAACATTTAATTGTTGCATAAAAAATACAGAACAATAGAATCAGGTAAAAAAATTAGAATATCCATTCTTTTCTAAGGAATGGAAGTACAAAATTTGTTAGTTCTTAAAGAAAACTCAATTTAAAAAACTATAATTTTTTACCGAGTGTTTTAACAATGTTCTGATTTAGTTCCAACCTTTTTTTGCTCCTTCTCTTTTTTTTTAATCGAAGAACATTGCCAAATTTTTGGTGAGGTCGATGGTTCGAATCACGCGCCGCTTTGGATCAGAGCCTGTATGGAAATATAAATAACTTTACAAAATTCAAGAGTGCTAACGATAGTTTAACCCTACTACTAATGTTACGGTATGTTTAATATAGGACTCGGCAAATACAGTAGGACAGGTTGTTAGAGCTACAGCCCCCAGAATTTTAATGTCGACAAGTGAGAACTCAGAGATAAAATGGTTCATAAATTCATGCACTTTTCATATCAATAACCCAGCTTCATTATATATGTGTACTATTTGAAGATGTGCTAGGAAGTTATAGTCTTTGAGTGTGCCAATATTGTTACTGGTCAGTGATACGTTCAGATTCAATTTTTTCGTCTTTCTTTTTAATTCTTCACAATAGATTTAATTTTAAATTTATGATGAAATTTAAAAAAACATGATGGTAGAACATTATGTAGTGTAGAGTGTAGCAATAACTACGAAATATCAAAATTTGAAAAGTAAGAGCTGACTCCTAAAACTTTTTTACCAAGTTCCAGGGGCGCCCTGAGCTTAAATTTTTGAAAAGCGTAAATTCTCAATTTGCCGAATGAAATTCCGAAATATGCCGAATGATAAAATACGACCTTACGCATACCTTATACTATACAATTACTTAATGCGTAAAGACAATAGATATCACTAAAAAAAATGAAAACCGAGCATTTTTCAATCTTTTCTTCAAATGATTGAAAAACATTTGAGTGATAAAACGCAGCGGGGGCAGTAGCGCACATAGACTTAGTTGCACCCCCCCCCCCCCCGCAAGATTTGTAAGTGCATCCACTCCTTATTAAACTATAAAAAATATTTTTCCCGTGTACTACGTCCGTAGTGCTATTTTCCTGGATCGTGCGCATTAACCCTTTAACTGTCAAGTTAATCCGTCTATTACATTGAACCCAAAATTAACTTTTCCAGAAATAGATTCGGGTTTGAGAGGGTTTGATAATGCATCCCTAAGTTTCCCGAATCGTCAGCCCGAATGTGCCAAATGACGAAATTTTTGGGAGGTCCGTGTGACCTCCCGTGACCTCCGTTCGGGGCACTCCTGACAAGTTTGTAGTTTCTTCAGGAACTCGTCCGCACTGGTTCAAAACTTAAGAAAAATCCGTGAATCATGAGCCTTTTTCATAAAACAGTCCATACGTTGAAATAAACAATTCTGAGACACAGACAGTTATCAGACATTCCAATTGGCTCGATAAATAACGCAGACACGCTTCTTTATCTTCTTTTGGTCGTTGCAGTTCCCGTTTCCGCGTTCTCTGACATTCGTCACCCCCTCTTAGCTGAGAAACAATCTATTGAGTCAGAATTTCCCTCGTCTTCGGCAATCAATCTTTGGCTGATGTACTTGAGGTGGAAATACTTCTCAGGGGCCCCTTCTGAGGTTTCTGGGAGATGTCGCGTTGACCCTTCAACATTCCTGGTTTTGGGCGTAGTCGCACAAAAGATTCGGGCAGTTTTACAATTGTATATGAGAGTCACTCGCAGAGACGTGCCGAGTAGAACAGCATTTTCTAACCTTTTTTAGTTCACGTACCACTTGGTTGTACATTAGGGCTAGGGCCGAAAAAGACTTTTTTTTTTTAAATTTCGATGATGGGTATTGCAGAAAAAGTGAGCGCAAAGCAACTTTGAGAGAGCAAAGCGCACATAAAAAAAATTGAAATTGTTTGGTCAATTTCTTGATTTGCCGCAAATGTGTTAAAGTAGTTTCAACTATATGCAGTTTATTCGAGATTTTTAGCAAGTTATTAAATTTTTTTTTTTCGACAACGAGTAGGGAAGGAAAAGGTCCCATTGGGGGCATAGATATTCTATAAAAAATTTGAATTATGTGGTATAATTTTTTTCTTTTCCACAAATGCCGAGAAGATTTGACAATTTCATGTTTTTTTCTACGTTTTAAATTAAATTTTGTCAAAGCGTTAAAATGCTGTTTTCGCAGTACTTCATAGTTTATTTTACGTCGTGAAATTCTTGTAGTTTTTTTTTTTTATTTTGCATACCTTAAAGCACATTTTACCGGCAGATTTTATACAGTAACTAGCCGCGTGTCCTTGCGTTGCACGGGCGCTTAGCGCCTTTGAAGTAGTGAGGAAAGTTTCAAAAAACTACTCGCCGCCAAGCTCGCCGGCTCGGTAGGTGGCGCTTCGCGCCTTTACTTTTTTCCAGCATCAAAGTCATTCAAATTATTGAGCTGTTACGCAGGCGCTTCTCGCATTCAAAGTAGTGATGTAAGTTTCAACATACTCTCGGACAGATAAGCGCAAACAGATTTTAAGGGGAAACTGTTTAACTAGTTTATAATTCAAAAATTAACAAGTTGCTCCCGATAAAAATACTACGTACGTGGCCCGCTAATGAGTTTCATGTTTGTTCAGTTAAGCCTTCATTCAAATTCTCATCATCATTATTGTTACTGCTTCATATCAACCATGTTTTATAACAATGGATTTCATATTTAAACATTTAGAGCAAATCGCTTTAAATTTGAGCAAAAATTTGAAGATTTTTTCTCAATTTCTTCCGAATCCCTTTATCAAACCTTATGTGAAGCAAAACTAATGAAGCCTGAAAAATTACGAATCTATCGGTACCTGGTTCGACTTTCAGTTCATTGGCGTTCAGGAGAAAGAAGCAGGACATAGAAAGATAAAAAGATTCTCAGTTTTTAATATAAGTAGATTATAATCACACAAACAATATCGAATGCAGAAAATGGTTTCCCATTAAAATTAATCCCTTAATCTGCAAAAAAACTTTTGCCCATTGCCAACATTTCTTCAAAAGCTCTTTCATTTCCAACTAGTACGAAGAGTTCATCATAGTACAGTAATGACTACGAAAGTAAAGTTCGAAGTCCTGATTCCTTCTTTGAAGACGCTTTTATTTCTCAAAAGACAAGGGGATATTGTTCGAAATGTCTCACTCGACACTTGAAGAAAAAAAAACCTTAGCCCAGAGTAGAGAAATAGAAAAATAAATTGTTTCGCGAGAATTTGGTTCACTCCTGATGACGTCATAACTGAGATCACTTTTCCTTCTACTCTCTCTCCCTCCCACTTCTCCGTGCTCTCAGAATAGCTCCCTGTGTTAGGGATATTTTTGGGGAAAATCTCTGCATCTTAGAGAGGGTGTATAAATAAAGCTCTTTATTTCTCTCGGAAAAATGTTTTGAATTGAGTCAGTGCATTCATTGTGCAGTTTTGACGAAACAGTTTTGTGTACTTGTTGTACAATTGGTAGTGGTTTCAAGCATGGAAAGAGAGAGAGGGGTAGTTGAGGCTGTTGTCACGTCACACAAAAGGGCCGTTCCACCGTCACGTGTGGGACAAATCAGACTCATTAATTCACCAACATTTTGCTACAGATCCTAATATTTTGACTAAATAGGAGAAACACATTTTTTAAAACGAACACTTGATGCAAAGATACTTCTGACACAGTTATATTTTTATCGAATACTAGTTTATTACCCTACGTTGCCCGGTATTGCATTATGTTTAACTTATTTCATGCTGAAATGAAATAGGTGAGCCTTAAATTGATAATTCATTGTTAATCATAATCTTTGTTGGAAAATACTCTTATTTAAATGTGTTAAATTTTATCAATTTGTATGCTGAAAGGCTTATTTCTATTACTCTATAAATTCAAAATTGAAAGAAAATGGACATTTTGAGACAAAAAATTTGAATTTTGATCTTTTTGGATTTTTTAAAAAATTTTAAAACCCCGCCTCTGTGAATTCTAGTGCATCAAGGAACCTCTGTGCCAGGTTTGATAAAAATCCGACGAAATCTGTGGAATTGTATAAGGAACAAACATACATTACATACATATAGATTTTTGTTAGTTAAAACTTAATTTTTTTGTATGGGTAACGTGCGGGATATGCAAAGTGAAACTCTCGTAACGAGCTTGATGTAATAGTTAACTTTTTGCTCTATTAATTTAACAATGACAAAACAAATTGTAGATTTTGATTGTTAAAGTTCCAATGTAAATGAAAGATGTCTCATTTGCTGAGAAATAATAATTTAAACCATTAAAAAAAATCCTCGGTGGTCTTTCATGGAAACTTTTTTCCAAATTATACGGCACAGCAGCTCCTACCTTGACTACTAGTACATTCAATCTCTTGCCCCAGAACAGATGATAGGTTCTCATGCTCTTTATACTGGTTTCGCTCGAAATTTTCAACTTTTCCAATTACATTCCTTTGCCTATGACTGCCTCATATATGAATACAGGTAACCATTATGTACCATAACATAAAGTATCTATTTTCTAAAGAAAGTTTTGTGCTTATAAATAAGAATTTGTATGTGTTGCGGATGTGACCGTACTAAAGGTCGAAACTAGCGGTCGTCACTCGCTAGTGGCAACTCAAAATTATTTTTTGGCAACTAAAAGATGTTATGTTGATCACCAAACTGACGACCTACTTTTTATTCTAAACAAAAATACAAACTGCCGATGCATCGTGCCGATTATGAAAAGAAAATGGCCATTAGCATCGCCATTAGCGGCCAATGCTAACTTGGAGAGGAAATCAAGCCACCTGTTATACAAAACATCTAAATACATAACTTTAATCTAGAAAATGCAATGAAACTTAGTTGGAAAAATAACCAAAGATGACCAAATTTATGATGAATCAGCAAATTAAATAAAATGTTTTTTGAACTTCAAGTATGCAGGTGCGTTTAGTTTCTGTTTTATTTGCATAATGTATTATTATTTGGATTTTAAATCAAATAATTTTCTTTTTCATTCAAGGTATATGTAAGTTTTTTTTAAACATTTTCCTTTTCTAAATAGTAATTTAGTTAAGAAATATTAGTTAAGTACATAGTGTAATATTACTATATGGATAATACAGTGAAGTGGGATTACAATTTTGGAAATTGGTTCAAAGTGGCCACCAACAACAAAAAAGTGGCCACTAACTTTCTTGTGTTTTACTGACCACTGGCTACTATCAAATTTTATTAGTCTCAATCTTTAGACCGTACAGTCGCACAAATCATTATTTTTTAGGTACAAAGAGAAAAAGAGAAAGTTGATTTTTTTTTGTTATGATACATAATGGTTCCTTATATTGAACTTTATAAAAATTAAAAGCCAAAGTTTAAAATTTCGGGAATGAAGCGAAAATTTTAATTGAACTCTTTCATGTAAAACTAGCCGGGTACCCGGCCTTGCCCGGGTTTCTGTCGGGTAATATGTTTCTGTGAAACTCATTCATATGTTTTTCAGTATTATAGTGCACATCTATATACATAAATGGCTACTTCTGTAAAAAATTGCTATTTTTTCTGTCTGGATAATTAAAAAAAAAACTGTATTACGCACCCTACAAATGCAAGCTACAAATAATGTTTAGGTAAATAGGAAATGCTATAAGCTTAGTATATTAAAATAACTATTTACAGTATCAATCTCTCTGAAGTCAACCATTTCCAAATACTGCGCGTTAAATACAGGGTGTCCACTCCAATCGTGGACCAATAGCTAATTTCTAAACCGTTAGAGATAAGCATATAGTTTATTTAGGAAAAAATCTCCAAATTACGAAAGGAATTTTGGATCTATTCAATGTTTTTCAAAAAATCAAATTTTGAAAGAGTTACGAAATTTAAATTTTTATACAGCCCCCCAGTCCTATCAATCATATTTAGTAAAACATTCTTGACACTGTAACGTTTAAAATTAAAAAAAAATCACTCTTCTACCATAAAAATTGACCGAGTTATGATGTTTTGAAAAATCAAGATTTTGCATTGTTTCATGACGTCATCAAGAGATCGCTTAAGGGACCGTATGCGAAATCCTTCAAAATCTTGATTTTTCAAAACGTCATAACTCGGTCAATTTTTGTGGTAGAAGAGTGATTTTTTTTTAGTTTTAAACGTTACAGTGTCAAGAATGTTTTACTAAATATGATTGATAGGACTGGGGGGCTGTATAAAAATTTAAATTTCGTAACTCTTTCAAAATTTGATTTTTTGAAAAACATTGAATAGACCCAAAATTCCTTTCGTAATTTAGAGATTTTTTCGTAAATAAACTATATGCTTATCTCTAACGGTTTAGAAATTAGCTATTGGTCCACGATTGGAGTGGACACCCTGTATATGTCCCATTATTACAGTTTCTATCCTTGTGACTCCATTGGTGAAAACTTAGTTGGTGAAAACATCTTATGTACCTAATTTAGAAATTTTTTTGACTATAAACACTTTATATTCTTTAACTATTGCCAAAATCAATTCTCTTTTTATTTAATCCGTTAGCGATTATTGGCATAAATGAATATAAAAATCCTAAGAAAGCAATAAATTTCATACTTACTCCAGCGAAGCCTTGGTTCAAAATTTTCATCATGATTACTATTAATATTGTTGTTGCGAGGCAACCAAAATTTTGCAACAATGGGTTGAAAATTTAATCATTTAATGGGGAAAATACATGAAATTTACTATTTTCCATAATAACTTTTTTAAACTAAGCTTTTTATATATAAATTATAGCTTATCCTGCTCCCTGTTACTGCAGCTATCTACGGTGAAAAAATGGTTAAAATCGGTTCAGTAGTTTTGAAGTTTACCCCGGACATACGCATACAAAAGTAGTCTTTTATGTATATAGATGGTATTCTTGTTCCACCGTCGCCGCTGCTAGTGTTTAAATTATAGCGTTGTAGATTGCATACCTTTTGTGGACAGATGACGTCAGTCTGGAATTTACAAAAGTTCGCTGTAAAACCAATTAGAAACAGGTCAAGTTTCGGTAACGCAAGATGATGCCACTTCCGTTGTGGTTATTTACCAGCTGAACACTAAATGAGGTTTTGAACTTAACTGATGCAACCCTTCTTTTTGACACTTACTAACTTACAACGCTACTTATCATTTCAAGTACAGTAAAACGTCTTTGGTCAGAACTAATTGTAGGGTTCGGAGGATGAAGGAGCTGTGTTACATTTTTTTGAAAATACACTCTAGACGATGGTAAGCAATGGATACAGGTAGGAAAACAAAACTCGATACATTAAAAAGTAGATGTCATTAGAACCAGGGGTGCCCATCCCCCCAAGCTCAGTGGCGCTAATTCCCCCCCACCCCCGAAATTTTTTCCCAATCCTTTTGTGCTTTTTATTTTTACCCCTCTTTTTACTTCGTTTTACGTAGTAAAGATAGTATTGTGATCACAAAAAAAATTTCACTCAAATTTCGGTCTAAATTTTGACTTTGCTCACCCCCGAATGAATGTCGCGTAGTTTTTCGACCTATCAGCACGTGCATATGTACCTAACAACATACAAACAGCCGAAAAATCAATTTCGACCACCCCCGAGTAAATTACGATGAGTTTTCTCGTGACGTCTGTGTATACGTATGTACGGATGTATGTCGCATAACTCAAAAACTATATGCCGTAGAAACTTCTAGCTTGGTATGTAGGCTCTGAGGGGGGTCTAGTTGTGCACCTCCTCTTGTGATTGCATTCGAATGTTCCCAAGGGGGTCTTTTACACCTTTTTTGGGGTAAATCAATGTTAATTTCAATACAGACTCAAGTGATACGAATTGGCGCGACCACTTGCGACATGTCCCCAAGCTTTTGGTCGCCAAGTGTTTGACGCCAACTTGGCGACATATCGCCAAGTTGGCGACAAATTTGGCGAAAAAATTATTTTTTGAATTTGGGTTCAACTTGGCGCTATTGGCGATATTTTGCGAAAAATTCACTGAATGATATTAAAATCAACAATATTTAGAAAATTAACCATTGTAAAATATTTTTTGCATTGTTTCGTGGCAGATTAGGGGAGTAAATATTTGAATTGTTACCTTGCTCACTCCAAGCACTTTTTTTAACACTTACGGCAACTACTAAGAAATTTACATGTAAAAGGAAGTAGTGTGGGGTCCATACCAGATTTTTTATTTTATTTATCTTTTAAAATATTATTTTTTTTTAAATTACAACTATTATTTTTTTATTATTGATTTTTTATAGGTTCGAAAAAAATATTTTTCTCATTCAAGCAACACTTTTGGCTTCTGAGCGAGGCAGCAAGCGGGGCGCTAAAAAACGTCAAGTTTTCATCGTCTGAAAGACTTTGCAAGCAGTTGTGTTTTTTCAATTATGCATATATCTGAACAACAAAGTACCACATTAGAATAGACGATATTTTTTAATTGTGGCGTAAAAATGAAAAATTCTTCATAATGACATAGGATAAGGATTTGCGGGGTGAATAGGAACACTTTGTTCTGTTGTTCCAATTCAAACTTACTTAAAGGAAACTGTTTGAAAAATCAAGATTCTAACCCCAATTGTTGTAGTCAAGACAGGGATAGTGATTTATTATTGTTTAAACCTGTTTGTGAGCAACTAGATCTTACCTTAGAATGACAGAAAGTTCCAGATTTAAGAAGATTTTTGTTCCAGGAGACTTATTTTTACTTAAAATACATAGCGGGACGTCATACTATAGGCTTTTGAATTGATAATGAGACAATTTTATACTTTTTAAATAATCAGAAAAAAAGGCCACCTTTGCGACGAGAATACATAGTTTGAAAAACAAGCCAAACCCAATCTCCCAATCCATATTTGGGAATGATGTCCATCCCAAAACGAGAAATTTTTGCACAGATAATAATAAGCAGAATGTCAAGAGTCAAAAAATTTTCGTGATACACCCGTGTATAATGTAAACATTTTACCTTCTTTCTTCTGATGAATATTAGAGCAGTACAGATGCAATCACTAAAATAAAAGTAAATAATTATTATTTAAAACTTCTCCTCTGTTCTACCATAATAATTACTTAAATTAAATCGCGTTTTCATGAACCAGTTAAACAATAAAATTTTTAATTTTAAGAAAACTTTAACGCGCAAGACCCTTTATTTTCGCAACCGTTTGTCCTAGATGCATACTTTCAATAATTGCAAAAATGTACAAAATGAAAAGCAGATTCAAGAGTTGAAAGTTTGACGCGGGGAAAAAAAAGTCAAAAAATGTAATATGTAACTTTTTATGCGGATCCTAGGTCCACCTTAGTTATATTTAGGGAAATCAAGAGCATAACAAAAAATAATTGATAAACGGCTTCAACTGATAAAAACAATGGTAAGCATTTCTCTTGTGTTTTATGAGGTTGATAGACAAAGAGTCTAATTCAGATTACGAAAGTTACTTAAGCTCAAAAATGTAGATAGGTAATATATTGCATATATATACTCGCAAGATCTGACAAAAATTGTAAAACAGTAGGAGCCATCGAAATTTTTAAATGGCGAAAATTTACATATTACTTCTCAGAGTTTATTGTTTGTGGACGAAAATTCGGTGTGAATCATCTGAACTTTTAAACTTTAAAAAAATCAGCTTAATGAAAGTAAGAAAAGAATAAATATGTTTTTAAAAGGAGGTCGCATTGGTGGCTAGTCTTAAATTATTAAAAACTGAGCGTATCTGTCTATCTATCTAATGTCAGTCTAACTCCTCCCAAACGCCAGTGAACTGACCATTGAACCAGGTATTGATAGATTCGTAATTTTTCAGTCTTCGTATTTGGCTATGTAATACAATTAAACAACAATGGGCGGACATTTTAATTAAATCTGAAAATTCTCAAAAACGTTTTATCATGTCGAATCTTCCTATTTTCTGTTGCTGGAATCGGTCCAGAGCAGCTTCGCAAAGTAAACTCAATACAGAAACGTGACTTTGACAAAATAATTTCTGCTTCGAGTGAAGTTTTAACTAAATTTGAAGCGAGACTCAGACTTAGCAATAAGTTGGAATTTGTTAATGAACAGCCGACTAATTGATGTTCCGCCCCAAGGCGGTAAGAAGATCTCGGGTTCCATTCTCGCTTTCGCCCTGGGTGTTACTGTTTTCTCTTCTTTGTGATGTAAACCTTTTTCTGACTTGAGCTATCTGTGCTGTGCAGTACTTGTGATGGCTCACAGTACCTGTAAAAAACAATCAAAAAATTATAAATAAAACAAGAATTTCTGTCAAGAATTAAACGAGTCTACTTTCCCGTACATCGACATCGGCATTGAAACATCTGATCAATATTCTCTTGAATATCTGAAACTGAAAATTATGTCAAACATACCTTTATAGCACTTAAAGCTGATTTCTAAAAGCAAAATATACCCCTCTCATCAGATGAAATGAACACGTAAAAATTAAATAAACGAGTAAATAAAGGTTTGTCGCACCTTTTAAAGAATGTAACTGTTACAGTTCTGTAGGAAAAATCCACAATCGTTTTCAAAAGAAAAAAAATAATTAATAAAATAAAAGAACATCAAAACACATTTTATAAAAGAAAGAAAAAAAAAACTTCGTTCGTTAATAAAATGTCTCGAAATTTATTTTTAATCCGTTGCCAGTTGTTAAATATAAATAAAGAAAATGCTCTCTTGAATGAAAAATATTTGTAAACAAAAAAAAATCGTCTGCCAAAAAAAATAACAATAAATTAAACAAAAAAAATAAATAAATAAATAAACAAAAAATCGTCTACCCAGTCAGTCATTTTTTTCTGAGCTTGCATTTCCGCCATGTTTGCGGAGTCGGAGTCAGAATCAGAGTCCTCACAGAAGATTTTTCAGAAAAGTACTTTACATACATTTTTTATCAAAACCATTTTCTTACAAAGCTAGTTTGAAGGAAATCCGCCTTTAAGTTCAGAATCAACATTCAATTTATATTTCCCAGTAGGAGCTCATGTTAAAAAAATTTCTGAACGGTTCATCATTGAACGAAAAATGATTCAAATTGAAAAGTGAAATATGGGAATGAGTCTCTCCGAGATCTTTCGAACAAAAAAAAGTTTATTCAATTCGGACGGTTCACTTAAAAGTTATTAGGTGGGGAAAGGTTGCTTGAACGGTTCAATGTTGAACGAAAAAATGTTCAAATCGGAAATTTAACAAGAAGTTCTGTCAAGAACTAAACGAGCCTACTTTCCCGTACATCGACATCGGCATTCTAGCATCTAATCAATATTCTCTTGAATATGTGAAACTGAAAATTATGTCAAACATACCTTTATAGCACTTAAAGCTGATTTCTAAAAGCAAAATATACCCTTATCATCAGATGAAATGGACACTTAAAAAGTAAATAAACGAGTAAATAAAGTTTCGTCGCACCTTTTAGTTCTTCCGTAGAAAAAGTTCACAATCGTTTTCAAAAGAAAAAAAAAAATAATTAATAAAATAAAAGTACAAAGAACATCAAAACACATTTTATCAAAGAAAGAAAAAAATCCTCGTTCGTTAATAAAATGTCTCGAATTTTATTTTTATTCCGTTGCCAGTTGTTAAATATAAATAAAGAATGAAATGCTCTAGTGAATGAACAATTTTTGTAATAAAAAAAATCGTCCGCCAAAAAAATAAATAAATAAATAAATAAAAATAATAATAATTAAGTAATTATTTTTAATATAAGAGTCCTCACAGAAGATTTTTCAGAAAAGTACTTAACATACATTTTTTATCAAAATCGTTTTCTTACAAAGTTAGTTTAAAGGAAATCCGACTTTAAGTTCAGAATCAACATTCAATTTAAATTTCCCAGTAGGCGCTCATGTTAAAAAATTTTCTGAACGGTTCATCATTGAACGTAAAATGGTTCAAATTGAAAAGTGAAATATGGGAATGAGTCTCTCCGAGATCTTTCGAACCAAAAAAGTTTATTCAATTCAGACGGTTCACTTAAAAGTTATTAGGTGGAGAAAAGTAGCTTGAACGGTTCAATGTTGAACGAAAAAATGTTCACATTGAAAATTTAAATACGGTAATGAAGTATCCTTGCCGAGATCTTTCGAACAAAAAAAAGTTTGTTTAAATCGGACTGTTCACTCAAAAGTTATTAGGGGTGAGAGCTTGTTTGAACGGTTCAATTTTGAACGAAAAATCGTTCAAATCGAAAATGTAGATACGAGAATGAAGTATTCTTGATAAGATCTTTCGAACAAAAAAAAAAGTTTATTCAATTCGGGCGGTTCACTTAAAAGTTATTAGGTGGGGAAAGGTTGCTTGAACGGTTCAATGTTGAACCAAAAATGTTCAAATTTAAAATTTAAATACGGTAATAAAGTATCCTTGCCGAGATGCATCGAACAAAAAAAAGTTTGTTTAAATCGGACTGTTTACTCAAAAGTTATTAGGGGATGACAGCTTGTTTGAACGGTTCAATGTTGAACGAAAAATTGTTCAAATCGAAAATGTAGATACGGGAATTCAGTATCCTTGAAAAGATCTTTCGAACAAAAAAAAAGTTTGTTCAAATCGGACTGTTAACTAAAAAGTTAGTATCGCGGGACAATTTGTTTGAACGGCTCAAAGTTGAAACAAAAACTGTTCAAATCGAAAAATCAAATATGGGAATGAGCTGTACTCGCCGAGATCTTTCCAACAAAAAAAAGTTTGTCCAAATCGGAATGTTCATTCAAAAGTTATTAGGGGGGGGGGGGGGGCAGACAGACCGACCGACCGACACACAAATTCCCCATCTCAATACCCTACTTTCAAATTTTTAATTTTTCGATACTCTTTTTACCTCTTTATTTTTTTAACTTGGCGATATTTTTTGGACTTGGCGATATTTTTTAGATGCATTAAGCTACTTTTAATACTTTTTCGTCTTTCTTTTATTTTTAACGGGAAAGTAGGCTAAAAACTTGAATGAAGTATTCTTGATAAGATCTTTCGAACAAAAAAAAGTTTATTCAATTCGGACTGTTCACTTAAAAGTTACTAGGTGGGGAAAGGTTGCTTGAACGGTTCAATGCTGAACCAAAAATGTTCAAATTTAAAATTTAAACACGGTAATAAAGTATCCTTGCCGAGATATTTCGAACAAAAAAAAGTTTGTTTAAATCGGACGGTTCACTCAAAAGTTATTAGGTGGGGAAAGGTTGCTTGAACGGTTCAATGTTGAACGAAAAATTGTTCAAATCGGAAATTTAAAAACGGGAATGAAGTATTCTTGATAAGATCTTTCGAACAAAAAAAAGTTTATTCAATTCGGACGGTTCACTTAAAAGTTATTAGGTGGGGAAAGGTTGCTTGAACGGTTCAATGTTGAACCAAAAATGTTCAAATTTAAAATTTAAATACGGTAATAAAGTATCCTTGCCGAGATGCATCGAACAAAAAAAAGTTTGTTTAAATCGGACTGTTCACTCAAAAGTTATTAGGGGATGACAGCTTGTTTGAACGGTTCAATGTTGAACGAAAAATTGTTCAAATCGAAAATGTAGATACGGGAATTCAGTATCCTTGAAAAGATCTTTCGAACAAAAAAAAAGTTTGTTCAAATCGGACTGTTAACTAAAAAGTTAGTATCGCGGGACAATTTGTTTGAACGGCTCAAAGTTGAAACAAAAACTGTTCAAATCGAAAAATCAAATATGGGAATGAGCTGTACTCGCCGAGATCTTTCCAACAAAAAAAAGTTTGTCCAAATCGGAATGTTCATTCAAAAGTTATTAGGGGGGGGGGGGGGACAGACAGACCGACCGACCGACACACAAATTCCCCATCTCAATACCCTACTTTCAAATTTTTAATTTTTCGATACTCATTTTACCTCTTTATTTTTTTAACTTGGCGATATTTTTTGGACTTGGCGATATTTTTCAGATGCATTAAGCCACTTCCAATACTTTTTTCGTTTCTTTTATTTTTAACGGGAAAGTAGGCTAAAAATATATTTTTTCAAAACATTAACTCCTTTGGAAAATATAATTTGACTGCCTCGCAACCAGGGCTGAGGAGTAGGAGCCAGACTAATTTTGAAGTAAAGGAGTCGAAGTCAAGCGGTGCAAAGACATTGAAACTCTAAGAGTCGGAGTCAGTAATTTTCCCTAACTCCACAGTAGTCTGCTAGGAATGCAGAGTTAGAGTCGAAGCCGGATTCGAAAGCTCTCCGAATTCCCGGAATCAGTCATTTGCTTCAGAATCCGACTCCGCAGTCCTGCTCGCAACCACCTTTATATTTTTCCCTTAAAAAGGAAACAAGAGAAAGTGTTTAAGCGATCGACAAACATGGAGCAAACGATCTGGCCACGATAACGATGTTCTAACAAACAAAAGCGCGCCAAACCGTCGCAGCTGCGAGATGGGGAAAAACACTGCCGGAACGTAGGGAAAAATGTCACTTCCGCCGAGATAGTGGGAGGAGGTCAGGGAAGAAAAAAGTGCGGCACCGCACACTTTTAGAAGCAGTCAAAACGGATAATTCCTCACCGGTAACGAAGAAGAGGAGGAAGTCCTCTAGAACTCCGAGGCTTCTCGACTAGTGATCGAAAATCGAAGTTTTTTATTAATCGTTAGCAAGATGTCGGCTCAAACATTGACAGTGAAAGTTGTTGAGGGGGACCCTACGACCTCTTGGGGTTTCCGATTGCAAGGGGGAAAGGATTTTAGCGCCCCATTATCGGTGCAGAGGGTAAGTGGAATTTGATATTGTTTTATTGATTGCAAATTATTTTAAATTGTTTATTGTTGTTACAAAACATTCTGCATATCAGTAGAAAAGACAAACAGTTACCTCATGAGTTGGGGTCTTAAAATTTTCTTATATACACTTCTTATGACTTTGGGCTTTAGTACTTATTTTATTCTTTCATCCAATAAAAAAAAATTCCAATAATATTTAAATTAAATTTCACGATAATTTAAAATTTTAATTTTGAATGTTTCTGATCAACGTGTAGAAAAAAAATCATCATAATTTAATTTTTGCATAGCGAAGATACTTAGGGTTAAAAATAGAACCCAATGATTCATCTAGCCTCTAGCGGAAATCTGATACGATCACGTTGACATTCAACAACTGTGATCTCTTTTCATTTCAAGCTTGATATGAGATATTTTGGGAAAACACTTGTTAATCAAATTTTAATCCATCACTTCTGACGGGACACTTGAAAATAATAGTGTAGAAAAATTTCGTAATATTTTTTTTGGAAACAGAACTTGACAAAATCAATAATGTTACGCATGAATACTGTTGCAATTTATTTATTTTATTCTTTCTGGAAATACCCTGAATTTGAAAATTGCGTTTTCATAATACATTAAATAGAAATAGTGTTCATTCGAACACTAATCTTAAGTACTTTTACTGTGTTAAAATTGGATCCATAGCATTAATATTGAATGGTAGTTTTTCGTTTAAACTTTAAACTTTATTTAGATCTAAGATTTACCTTTACGTTATTACCACATGTCTCAAAGAGTAACTTTTGGTATGATAAACAGGCTAGGTGGTGATCTCAAGCTTTATGAATAGGTCTAAATAAGAGGGGGGGGGGGGGTATTTATACTATATTTACCACTCGTAATAAGGAATTAACTATTTTTAACCCATCTATGCCCAGGTTTTTTAAAACTTTTTTTTCAATTTTTATCTGCTTAAAACTCTTACTTGGAATGGTTTACATACATTTTCGGCGTGAAATAGATCGCCGTCGCCATATTTATTAAGTTATTTAACGTCCTGTTTATGGGACACTGGGCAAATATGTGCGCAAAATACGACCTTACTTGACTTTACTTTTGCAAAGTAACATTACGGAAGGCATGTGCGATCAATTTTAAGCAGATCATTTTAAAATAGTTTAGTTTTATGAAAAATATGTTTTCAAAAAAAATTACTTTCTTTGGCTACCCATGCAGGATAGTTGCTTGACTGATTTGTCTGAAAATAGCTGTCAATAAATAAACTCTGATGTCCAACTAGTGGTTCTATCTTGTTTTCTCAAGAAGAAGGACTATTTAACTTGCGAAAAACAGCTTTAGAGTAAAATGATATACCCATTACAGGTTTTTGTATGCAGTAACTAACAAGCGTCTCGTTTTTAGGCTACTGGGTATAAATGGGTTAATGTCACATGGAGCATCGATGGTAAAAATACAAATTACAGGTTTCACATTTTAAGTCCCACTTTTTTCTCTCATAATTAAAATTATCTAACAATTGAATGCATATGCTAATCTATTTTAATACCATTTCCATCTTTAAATATTACCTAAAGGATTTTCTTTTCTTGTTTATGATTCCATAAAAAAATACGGGGGATATAATTTTTTCTAGCAGCAGTTATCTTTGTGGTTGAAACTGAGGGGCGGGGGTGCGATTTACTTTTCTTTTGTTGAAAAATGATCCTTGAGTTTTCTGGCATACTCGTCAACCGCACTTTTCCGGCATGGCGGCGAATGGGGGATAATGCGATACTACAATATTTGGTTGACAGCGAAGTTTCCCTTTCGCTCTTTATTTAGCTCGTCATAGAACTCAAATGAACGGTTAGAGCGAGGTGCGTCTTTGAGGTCAAAATTTCCATTTTCAAATTTTGCGTCCCATAATTCTTGGCCATACGAGCGGCATGGCCTAGAAATCACGAACGGTTTGACTTATCAGTCACTTTTAGCTCAATCAGTCACTCTCTCCGTTAAGATGATCACGCGCCCCGTTTTGAGCAGAACACTCGCTCTTTTATGCAGGCTGTGCCGTTGTCTCCGAACATATTGCGGGACGCTGAAATGTCCAGATTTTTTTTTGAAGTATAACAAAAAAAAGAAGGGCAATATGTCACCTGAAAGTCGTTGGGTGGAATTTTTCAAGCATTTTTATGTCAATGATTTGAATCATATGCAACTTCTCACAATTGTATGGTGTTATGCAAAAATGAGTTCATCCACAAAATATTTTTAAAAAAAGTTATTCACACAGGTTGTTTTTTTTTTTTTCTTTGTAATTTATTGTCAATGTTGGAAATTCTACAAGTATATCCACTATCCCTATGCGATCTAACAGGGGAACTATTTCTTAATATTACCAGGGCTGGTTAGAGGGGCAAGCGACACAAGCAGCAGCTTGGGGCGCTGAATGAGGCTGGGCGCCAAACAAAAAAGAAGGGGAAAAATAAGATTAGAAATAATTTAAAGCGAAAGAAAAAAAAAAACTTGAAACATATTCACCTCCAGATTTTGAGGCATCCGACTGAATCGTGTGAAAGCAACCCCAAAATTTGACTTAGTTACTAGTTTTATCATTATAGAGTCTATGAGGATGCTTGTAATGTTTAATGAATGAAATGTCTTCACTTTTAAAACTTTCCAGAAAAATTTTATTGAACCAGTTCTTTAGATATGTATTTAAAAGCAGGAACTGGAATTTTAAATTACAAGTTTTAAGTCATTTTTGGGCCCCCTGAAAATTTTTTAGGGGAAGCTCAAGCTTCACGTGGCTTTTGGGTTATCAGGCCCTGCATAAGAATTACATTTTGGTTGCTTTTCGTCAGCCGTTGTTGCCAAATATTGCTTTAGCTCTTATTATTAAAATAAATTGCTGGAATTTTGGGTGACTCGCCTTAAGAATCTTTTCCTTTGTTCTCATCAAATTCTCTTTCTGAAATCGAAGTCTGCATACCCTTTACTTCGTGGGAATGAACTTTCAAGAATTTTTGTTTCTTGTAAACACTTGCACTTGGAAACATCGCTTCCGGGTCGAGTATAAACCTAAAGCAGCATTTTAATAACACGCATGGTTGGTTTTCACCCGTGGAGCAAAAAAAAAAAAAAAGGAGTTGCAACTTGCTATAGCAGAAAACTAATTAAAAAAAATCTCGACTTAAAAATGACTACAAAATGTAGTTTGTTTATAGAAAGGTTCATTTCCCTTTGAGTTACGACAGACGTTGCAAGCTTCAGCTTCATCCTGCGATAAAAAGTCAAATGACGGAGAAAATTTTCTCTTTTCATTGTTTTCTTTCGTTATGAATACCACTTTTTCATATTAAAGTCTGAGTTTGAAAAATATAACAATAATTAAGAACATTTTTCAGGGGAAGTGTGAAAAAATTTTGCATTGTAGATTTTGAACCGTCAAGGTATTTAAAGCTGTTCAGTTAGTATTATTTTCTTTTATTTTGCAAAAAAAAAAAATTAAAAATAACGTTTAAAAATTTTTTTTATTGGATTGATTTGCTTATTTCGGTCAATTACCGGGATAAGTATGGAGCTTAATGGCTCACATACTCATTCCGGTAACCGTGGATATTTGGAGAGGGGGTAGAGAGGGGCGCCGAATTATTGTTCGCTTTCGCTGATTTTTTCATTCGGACCGGCCCTGAATATTACTACCATTTATTTGATGCTTTAATGCCACGTTAGTTTCATAACACTCCAATTAAATATACAGCGGGGGATTAAGATGTTTCTGTAATTATTACAATACGATATTTAAAAACGAGCTACTGTCTGATCTTCTTAGGTAAAATCTTCCGCGCATTTACGCATGCGCCAGGTCTTCTCTGATCTTACCGAAATAGGAGTGTTAGGTAAGATAACAATAAGGGGAAGAATAATAAAAAACATTTTGAGCCGTATCAAACAACGTGGAACGATGCTAATTTAAAATACATAGTTTAGTTGAACATGTCAAAAGGATTTAGCAAATGCAAGTTTAAAATTGAAAACTTCGGGAAGTTATCACCCACAACCCATCAACCCTTTTTTAAGTGGAACTGTTTGCGAGTGCTAGGCGCAGTTTTCAAGGACGGACAGTAACTCGCCATTAAATTCCTCAACATATTGTGAAATAATAATATTCGGCTTGAAAAACACTATAACATGTTAGATTCATTCCATGCTTTAAGATAATGAATTTGAAAATGTGTAACAATTTTTGTTTCTGATTTTAGAGAAGGATTGTTAGTTTGTGCTCAATTTATTCAAAAGTACTGCTTGGTGGGATGATTTTTGCATTTAACATCGTTCAATTATTGAATGTATTTTTCCCTCTTCTTTCCCTATTACACTGGTAAAAGGGTATTTTCGTTTTTGAATAATTTGTGCTGATGTAAAAAAGCGTTTGGAACAATCGCAGTTCAAAGCAGTTTTAACTAAAGTAAAATGTGTGAAATCGTTCTTGAATCAGGATTTTCAATCTTATTCAAAGTCAACACCAATTACACTTTGAAGTAAACATGTGCATTAACAATTATAGCATGACATGAACCTTTCGTTTTTTAGAATTCATTTCTACTCTTTTCTGTAATCAGCACAGACTGCAAAATAATCAACTTTTTTTTAAAAATATGTTTTATAATGCACATGCAGTTACCTAAAATGTTAAATGTCTCGTTTGAAAGAGGGAAATAACTAGTCACCGTACCAATACATAACACGAATGTTAAGATCTTGAACCATACAAGCAAAAAACAAAGAATTGTCTAAAATGCTCCTTTTTCTTAACGACATTCCATTTTGATGATATGTAAAATATTTTAACTGTAATTAATTCATGTAAGAAAGACATATTTCGTTGAAGAAAACATCTTTTAAAAAATGTGAAATTTATAGCAAAAAAGTTAACATTTTTGAATTTTTTTTTCTACTTTTAATTTTTGCGCCCCCAAGCATAGCGAAATTCTGAGCGAGATTATTGTATCATGCTACATTAGGAATGTACATATAATTTAAAATAATTGCAATTGAAATAACGTAAGTGGGGTTTTGAAATTTTTAAAAAATCCAAAAAATTTCGAAATTCAATTTTTTGTCTCAAATGGCCATTTTCTTTCAATTTTGAATAGATAGAGCAATAGAGATAAGCCTTTAAGCATACAAATTAATAAAATTTAACACATTTAAATAGGAGCATTTTCCAACAAAGATTACGATTAACAATGAATTATCAATTTAAGGTTCACCTATTTCATTTTAGCATGAAATAAGTATGCCCATGTGGATAGAATTCATTCAAATAAATTTTTTAGAACTATGTTGTATTAATAAGCACCAGGGGTGCCCACGGGGGGGGGGGGATTTTGGCGCAAGTTGCGCCATCAAAATTTTAGGGGGTAATTTTTTAAACCAATTTATTTATTTATTTAAATAATTTTTTGTTTATTTTTTTAATTAAAATTATTTCTTTTATTTCTTTATTATTTATTTGTTTATTTATTGTGTGCGTGTGTGTGTGTGCTTGAAATGTCTGGAAGGGAAAAAAGCGGTTCTGTTCTGCGCATAATTCGAAATTTTAAAAAGTTAATAATATATCAAAAAAAATAATTAAAAATAAATAAATAAAATAAAAAGGAGGGATAAAAATAAAAAACATGAGAGGATTGTGGAAATTTAGGGGGAGGGGGGATTTGCGCCTTTGAGCTTGGGAGGGGGATGGGCACCCCTGATAAGCACCCAGGCAACGCTGGGTAATAAAATAGTAAATAAATAAAAACCGTGGGAACTTAGAAGTCTAATACAACGCATTGAAACAAACTTGAAAGCAGTTGTTTGAGATTCATAATGTAATTCAATACTGTTGTCAGAAATCACGCTCTCTTTTTTCACTGAGATGGAATTCATCGGATTTCACGGAATACGAAACGTCATAAATCCTCTTGTGTTTTCGGTATGTAGATGATAAAAGATAAATCACATTTATTTGCTTCTGTATTCAGGACCGGATTACTAAATAGGCAACGTAGGCAGTTGCCTACGGGCCCCGGGTTTTAAAAGGGCCCCGAGAAATCCTGAAGATATCCTTTTTAATACGCTTTTGTGATATTGTTTGTATGTATGTATGTAACTCTGAATAAAAGATAAAATTCACGTTCTTTACAAACATAAAAGTAATATATTTAATATACTATTATATATACTAAAGCTAAACTATACTACATGTTAATATATTGCAGGCGCATGTAAACTTAGTGGATATTGAATAGTTTTGAAAACCAGAGGGAAATCAGTTAGAGTGTCATGAAATATAGGTTGATTAACTCTAAAAGCTTATTTATTAGTTTTTTTAAACTTAACTTTAGATGGCACTGAGCTAAACGATTGCATGTTACAAGAACATTATTTGATGAAATTTGCGAATAGAACTTAAGTAAACGTTCATACTGCCCTCCAACTTCTTGCTCATCACCAGGGCATAATTTCTACCAAAAACGTGCTGAAGTCCAAAAGTACCCACAACTTATTTTATCGCTTGAATAGCATGAATTTCGCCTAAAATATTAAATTTTGTAAGTACAGGGGCTTTACTCTTTATTCAAATTAAGCCTTGTTCACCATTAACAGTATTTACACCTGTAACATAATAAATCATTATGATTGATTATGTATTCCAGAATAATAATTTTAAATGATTAAAATATATTTGCACAATATATATCAGTTATTTAAAATCTCATTTATCAAATCCATATGGTGAAGGGGCCCCCTCTTTTCAAATGCCTATGGGCCTCCAAATCTTTAATCCGGCCCTGTCTGTATTCAATGCAAACATGAGAGCATATTTGTTTTGTCGCACGAGGAGTAAATTTAGAAAGATACTATTCATAAATTCAAAAGTAATGGTTTTTAAATAAAATAAATAAAATTGGGATTGGTTGCTTTAAACGCCTTTTTAGGTATTCTGTAAAAAAGCATAGTTTTTGAAAATAAAACTACAAAAATATTTGCTTATAAATTACTTTATATTTTAAAATTTCATTGGAACTGGGTTTTGTGAATGAAGTTTCTTCATCTAAAGACCGTTCGAAAAGTTTGTAAAATATATATTTTTTTAATGTGAGAGCTAAATGATAAAAACCTATGAGTTCGATCAGAAAAAAATGTCCAATATCTTTTTGCGCGCTAATGTTTGGTAAAGAACACGCGGAGAAATAATTATAAATGACTCAAAGTATTTTTTTTTTTTTTTCAGAAATATGATATTCTTTTGAAATAAAAAATTCAAAAGACCGTGAGTGAACTAGAACCTGTGTCCGTCCCATTGTGTTCTATTTGTTAAGTTACATTTATATAATAATAACAGAGAATTTGAACGTAGTCTACTGATATCAATATTTGTAACGAATCTAATTGATCTCTTAAAATATTTTTTTTTTCAAATTGACTCATTTCTAACTATTTCAAAAAAAAATCTAAATACTTTTTTCAGCTAATAAAATATTAGGAGTCAGAATGGTTCTCCAAACTTCACTTTTTTTCATAAGAACATTTTAAGAGTCGGAACGATTGATGAAAGTTTTCTCTCCCCCCCCCCCAACAAAAAAATTAAAAACAAACAATTTGAGTCTGGTTAGTTTTTTTTTTTTTAAGCTGAGTAGCTTTTTATAGTTCTTAAAGCTATTTTCGGGAAGCAAATACACGGCAAAATTATTACTTTTGCATTTGTATTCATAATGATAACATTTTACAAAAATTATTTCATTATTATCATTATTTAGAAAAATAAATTTATGAAGAGCGATAATCAATTATTTTATCTGTATCTACCATTCTTAGTATAGATTATTAAAAGATTTAGCATGAAGGTTCTTAAAATTATATATATATATATATATATATATATATATATATATATATATATATATATATATATGTAGATAGATAGATATATATTGTTATCATTATCCCTTTTATTTTTTCATTTCTTAAAAAATGTTCAACGATGTCAGACATTATGAAATGCCATTAAAAAAAACTAGCCGCAAACAGCTTTTTGACTGATGATTTTCTTTTTCTTCTATTAATTTTACTACAACAGCCGTCACACAATTACCAGAAATCCGATCCAAAAAACTTTATCGAAATCAAATCTTTCGTAAACACCTACAGCGGTAGAGGCGACAACTACTATGTGTCGAATCGCGTGTGGATGTGTGAAAGTAAACATTCACTGGAAGTAAAGGGACTTTACAGGTGTATCAATATATTTTTTTTCCCTTTTGTCTAGAAGGCGAAAATAGATGCTGCGTAAAGAAAAATGTTTAGCAAGTTTTACAACAGGGTGAGTCCACCGTCACGTGTGGGAAAAATTGGCTACATTTATCCGTCACTCAATTTTAACATAAGTATAATGTTTCCCAAAATCTTTTTAAGTGTAATTTTTTGAATGAAAGTTGCTTGTCAAATGCAGGACATTCATTTAGGACATCAGTTTTAGACTTCTCAATTTCAGAAAAATTGCCTGTAAATCCATTGTTGCATTTTTTTAAATATATAATTTCCTGCTAATTATTTTTTAGTTTTAATTCCCACTTGGATTAACGAGCCACGCATCCTATCTGCTATGGCACCGCCCGGCCCCCGGTATCTTAGTTAAAATCTGAAAAGGTGTTCTATATTTTAAAAGCTTATCCTTCAAAAAGCGTGTGAAGTAAATTTTGCTTCAGAATTCATCTTTTAGAGGAAGAAAAAAAATGAAATGAATATAAATATATCATAATTTGAGTTGACTTAAGAAATGATGGGGATGTGCTGTTACTCCTTTCCATCAGTGGAGGAATTTAGAGGAGGGAAGAGGGATAGCGCACCTCCCAAAGAGATAAAAATAATTTCACTTCACCTTTAACTATTTTTTAACCCCTGACACACAAAGGAAGGGGGTTATGTTTTTGACGTGTATATGTAGTAGGGTGGGCCGAAAATGACTTTTTTCTTTTTTTCGAAGATGAGATATGCGGAAAAGGTGCCATTGGAAACACAAAGCACTCACAAAAAATTTGAAATTTTTGCACAATTTCTTGATCTGCCGCAATCACTTAGAAGTTTCGGAAAAATGCTAATTTTTGATGTTTTTCGTAAAATTTGTCACAATTTTTTAAAAAATATTTTCAGTGATAGTTGTCACTTAAAAGGTACTATTAGGGACACTAAGTTCACATAAAAAAATTAATTATTTTGCTCCATTTCTTGATCAGCCATAAACGCTTGGGGGGTTCAGAAAAATGCTTAAAATTGGATATTACAGCAAAATTTTTGAAATTTTTAAAAAAATTATTTTCTGTTAAGGGGAGAGCAAAAAAGGCCCACTATTATCATTAAATTAACATTAAAATTGAATTGTAAATTATATTTATTTAATTTGTCACAAATACGGGGAAAATTCGGAAAAAATGTTTTTTTTTTCTAATGATCTAATTTATTTATTGATTTTGAAGCTTTATAAAAATTCCGTCCAAGTGTTTAGAGACAATTTAGGAGTCTGAAATGAGAAGTAGTTTATCAAATAATCTGCGCTTTTCTTTTTAAAATTCGTTAGAGCTACAAATTAGTTATTTATTACTATTGAATTAAAAAATATGAAATGTCTTAACTGAAAGTGCTTCACAGTTCTCAGCTTGTTACGCATCCAGATACCTTGCAAAATAATAGAAAATTCACCTCGAGGAGATAGCTGCACGAGTTCCACCAGTCCTCCACCTAAAAAAATATTATATTCACATTGTTTTGCATTCTTCAGGCAACAAAGTCCTCCTTCGAATTAAACGTTGACATTTTTATCCTGGATTGTATCTTTGCTCTGACGAAGGTATCTCTGTCCTCATGATGGCCACATACGTGCATTGCCGCTTCTGTCACTATTTTAATTGTTCTTTCCACAGCTTCGTGTGACTTGGAAAGCGGACTGAAGCTCCATCTAAAACCAAGCCCGATTCTATGTTTCTCTCAATCTCTTCGAATGAAAGATGCTTTGTAATTGGAGGCTTACCAAGATCTGTTGAGTGCCAGTCGATACTCAGTAGCCATAAAGTTCAGTTTTGGAACTTTAAACTGTTTCAGTCTTCTGATCTCTTTCCTCTTTGAAAGGCAGCATTGTTTAATCCTTTTCCATGCCAATGTTCTGATTTCTTTGTTTTCGTCTGTCGCCATTGCTAATAGCATATTCTCAGAATGGCTATAGTATGCATTTCTTTGAACCACCGAATGCAATAGCGTCTTTAAGTCTTCAGTAATGAAGTTTGAGAGTAGAACTATTCTCCACAAATGTTTCGGTCCATCTGCGCACCCTGGTCGCTTCCTCACTAAAAACTATACTGGCGCATAAACTCGTACTACATAATTCTACTCTCAAACTTCCTCCCTGATGACTTAAAGACGATAGTGCATTCCGTGGGTCAAAGAAATGCATACTGTACAGTATGCATACTGTACGGTCCTGAGAATATACTATTAGCAATGGCGACAGACGAAAACAAAGAAATCGGAATATTGGCATGAAAAATGATTAAACAGAAGCCGCCTTTCAAAGAAGAAAGAGATCAGGAGACTGAGACAGTTTAAAGTTCCAAAACTGAACATTATGGCTACTGAGTACTACTACGACTGGATCTCAACAGATCTTAGTGAGCCTCCAACTACAAAGAATCTTTTATTCGAAGAGACAGGGAGAAACATAGAATCAGGTTTGGTATTAGATGAAGCAGAGAGATGAAGCCTCATGAGGGCAGAGATGCCTTCGTCAGAGCAAAGATACAATCTAGGATAAAAATGTCAACGTTTAATTCGAAGAAGGACTTTGTTGCCTGAAGAATGCAAAACAATGTGAATATAATATTTTTTAGTGTGGAGGGCTGGTGGAACTCGTGCAGTCAAGCCTCGCGTATATCTGGATGCGTAATAAGCTAAGAAGAAGCACTTTCGGTTAACACATTTCATATTTTTAATTCAGTAGTAATAAATAACTAATTTGTAACTCTAACGAATTTTTAAAATAAAAATGCAGATGATTTAATAAACTACTTCTCATTTCAGACTCCTAAATTGTCTCTCAATACTTGGACGGAATTTTTATGGAGCTTAAAAATTAATAAATAAATTAGATCATTAAAAAAAGAGAAAACATTTTTTCCCAATTTTCCCCGTATTTGTGACATATTAAAAAAGTATAATTTACAATTCAGTTTTGATGTTAATTTAATGATAATAGTGCTCCTTTTCTGCTCTCCCCTTAACCGAAAATATTTTTTTTTTTTCAATTTCAAAATTTTTGCTGTAATATTCAATTTTTAGCATTTTTCTGAAACCCCCAAGCGTTTATGGCTGATCAAGAAATGGAGCAAAATAATTCAAATTTTTTATGTGAACTTAGTGCCCCTAATAGTATCTTTTAAGTGACACCTATCACTGAAAATATTAAAAGAAATTTTTGACGAATTTTACGAAAACATCAAAAATTAGCATTTTTCCGAAACTTCAAGGCGATTGCGGCAGATCGAGAAATTGTGCAAAAAAGTTCAAATTTTTTGTGAGTGCTTTGTGTTCTCAATGGCACCTTTTCCGCATATCTCATCTTCAAAAAAAAGAAAAAAGTCATTTTCGGCCCACCCTAATGTGTAACTGTGTATCTGTGTGTCTGTCTGTGGCATTCTGCAGCCTAAACGGATGGAGCGATTTTGAAAAAAAAATTTTGTTCGAAAGGAGAGTTGATCGAGAGTGTTCTTAGCTAGGTTGCGTCTTCGGATGGTATTAATTATCGAAGATATTAATTAAAAACTTTTGAAAGGTTTTTCCGGATTTTAGCAGTTAAAACATACTTCAAAACTTATAAAAATACAGTGAACTCTCACTTATACACCGCCTCATTTATACGCCTTTTTCATTTATACGACAATTTTTAATGGTCCCAGCACATCCCATTGCATAATAGTGATAATATCATTCGTTTATGCGTCGCTCTAAAGATAATTATTTCATTTATGCACGGAATTTTTCGTAAAATGTAAAAAAAAGAATTTATTTTCTTTGAAATATAAGCATGTTTCTTCCCTTTCTTCATTAGTCTTTCGCCTTTATTGCTCACGGAAGGCCTTTTCTCCGTATGAATTTGTGATTAGGTACGTTACAATTTTCGTTTTCTCTTTATCACTGTAGTTAGGCTACAGTAATTGCCAAACCTTAAAACTATGTCCTTTTTTCTGTAGAAACATTCTTATTCATGCTCTCATTAGAACTTATGTTGCGTTTTAGACCTTTAAATAGGCTTGTTCGCTTAATGATCTTTCTCACTTATGCGCCTTTTTCTGTTGGTCCCTCGGGCCGGCGCATAAGTGAGAGTTCACTGTAGCACCAAATGAAAGAAAAAAAATTTTGCGTCTGATACGATGTAATTGGATCTTCTATGTTCTATAGAACGCTAGTTATAGCGTTTTTTAGCAAATACAGCTATGTCTTTATTCACGCGATCGGAACCGTTGTCATTGTTGGCGTCAAGGAAAGCAAACTCTTATAATTTTTTAAAATATTTATAAGTTGCCAGTTTCTATTTTTTTAACCGACTTCAACAAAGGAGGAGGTTATACAATTCGTCGGAGAAATTTTTTTCTTCGGTATGTTACAAGATTACTCGAAGACGCCTGGACCGATTTCAAAAATTCTTTTTTTGTTTGAAAGGTCTTTTTTTCCGATTGGTCCCATCCTCTCGTGGTCCGGGTTCGATAACGGGAACCTGCAGAAATCTTTCGAAAAAGAAATTGGGATCACAGTAATCGTAATAATGACCATTTTGAACGCCAGGCTTCTCTGAATTGCATAATGAAATTCCTTTCTATGGTCTTTTTGAAAATTTTAAACCGACGATCTTTCCATGTCCTGCTTTTTTCTCCTGAACTCCAACGAACTGAAAGTCGTACCAGGTACTGATTGATTCGTAATATTTCAGGTTTTATTAGTCTTAATTTACATAAGGTTTGATAAAGGAATTCTGAAGTAAGTGAGGAAAATCTCCAAATTTTTGCTCAAATTTAAAGCGATTTGTCCTAAATGATTAAATATGAAATCCATTGTTACAGAACGTGATCGATATGAAACAGTTAGTATAATGATCATGAAAATTTTTAATGAAGGCTTAACTGAAGCAAACATGAAACTCATTAGCGGGCCACGTATGTAATACGTCGTGAAATTTTATAAACTGCGAGAATCTAGGGTTGTTTTGAAATATAAATTAGTTGAAAAGCCGTTAATATTTAGCCTTTAATTAAACTAGTACACAAATAAATACCAGAGAATAACAAGGATTATTTTGTAGTGTCAATAGTTTAAAATTTTAGACGCGTTGATTCTTTCTTTCTTTTTTTTCTTACATAGTTTATTTTATGAAGCATTTACTTAAGAAAATTAGCTGAAGTTTTGCAATGGAAACATTACCTTATTTCATATGTACATTTACACTAAAAAGAATAAAATAAAAATATTTTTGAAAAAGAAATTGAACCGACTTCGGAACTTCACTCAGCAAATGCTCTAAAAAGTAAAAAATAATTTTATTCTTTGAACACCATCGATACTACATTTAAACATAAGTTTTGAAGTCGGCGCAAAAACTATAGGTAAAATGATGCTTACTATATTTTGCCAACATTTTCAGAGAAATCATTGAAAATTGAGAGCTGAATATTTGTACCGTATTACCCCGCATTAGCCGGCATGCCGGGAAAAAAGAGGTTGACCAGCATGCCGGAAAATTCGAATTTTGCGGCATGTCGCACAATTTGAGGTTCATTTTCCAACAAAATTCTCAGTTCAGTTCCAAACCATTTTGAGGAGAAAAAAATAAATCTGATTGTCTAAAAGTGAATCTGATGACTAATTTCTGAAAGAATATTTTTCAGACTGAAAATCTGATTTGTTTTATCAAGAATGGAAATATTTTTACAATATAGGAAATGAAATTAGTATTTATTTGTTATTAATGATGGTCATTAGTTACGGATCTAGTTATATACCCATTAAGTAATGGATTCAAAGCAATCATTGTCACAGCAATTCGTTCATAACTTGTTTTAATAAATTATTTTTAGTTCCTTTTAGAGAGGTAAGTTTATTTTTTATTTATTGAATAACTGTAGTAAATTCTTTGTGCAACTGAAATATTTACATTTTAGGATTACAAATGTTTGTTTAATTTTAATTAATTGTTATAAAATAATTAATTAATATTTTTATTGTCATAACAGAAATGATATTGTTAATTATTATTTGCAAAATTTAACACTGTCTATAAGATGATACATATAAAAATATATTAAGTTAAACACATATTTATTATTATAGTATTAAATCAATTTTTTTTCTAACCTCGGTTTTTCCGGCATGCCGGAAAGGACCAGGCAAGGGTTACTGAAAATCTGGTGACCCTTGAATTCTGCGGCATGCCGGCTAATGCGGGGTAATACGGTACCATTACATAAATATGTATTTTTCAATGAATGCAAATGCGAATAAAGAACCTGGATTCATTTAAATTTATATTTATAGTTTCGAATGATTCTATTTTGCTTTTTTGCGCCGACTTCAAAACTTATGTTTAAATGTAGTATCGATGGTGTTCAAAGAATAAAATTATTTTTTACTTTTTAGAGCATTTGCTGAGTGAAGTTCCGAAGTCGGTTCAATTTCTTTTTCAAAAATATTTTTATTTTATTAACAAATAAAATACTTCTAATTTATTTTATTGTTTGAGGCATTTCATTAGTAGGGATTTTTTTTTAATTTTTAATTTTATCTAATATCTTGTTTATTTATTTCTTTATTTTAATAAAATCACTTTGGTTTCCTGCGGGAGTAGTATTGCCGCCCCTGAAAATCTGCCGCCCTAGGTAGTTGTCTAGTCTACCTATTGAGAAATTAGTCCTTGCCTATAAAAAAAAAGGGGCAAGAGTCACAAAATCAAAAATTTTGAGATAACTAGTACATGTTGCAGACGGAACTCTCATCTGTTATGGAGCAAGAGATGGTATTAGTAGCATTGGTAGGTGATGCTGCGCAGCAAGATTTAGAAAATTTTTCAATTAATTTTGTGCACTTTTCATTTGAAACTTTAAAAGCATCCTTTGCTTTTCACTGCCTCTTTTTATATCTGCAACATGAAAGGTCTCTGGCCTTTATCCTTTTGATTTTACATCAAGAAATAAAGGAAAATTCAAGTTATAAGGCTTTAAGTTATTGCGAGTTAACTGTAACAAGTTTACTTCCAGAACTCACAGCTAAATAAGTGAATTGAGAACTCAAGCTTGAGAATTTTCTCACACCACCTATTAACCCCCCCCCCCCAAAAAAAAAATGTTTTTAGTTAGAAAATCTTTTATTTACTCTTTATCTCAAACACCAAACGCTGCATAAAATAATAATATTTGATGAAACATGATAAATAAATGCTTTTTTTTTTTCATTCTTGATGTGATTATTTTGCTCACGGTGAAAGTTCTGGGAGGTTAATAGAAATTATTTCTTGGTATATGAGCTAATATTTAGAAAAGTGCCAATTTGAGTCCCAAGCGAATTTTCCCTAGTATTTCAATAACTAGTTAAAAAAATAATTTTCCCCAGAAAGAAGATAAGGTTCTGCTTTCATTTCATCTAATAACATCAGAAAAAAATATTTTTTTTCTTCAGAAAATATTGTTTTTATACATCAAAAATCAGATCGGTAACGTGTCCCCAGTAGCAAAGCTTAGCATGCAAACAGGTCATGCGCACTTTCTAACTTCCCAAAAAAACGCACTTGCACAAAAAACGATTCTATTTTTACCCCTTTGTTAATATTTTACTTCATTTTTGTTTTAATCGATTTCTGATTTTCTAGGGAATGCGAAATAAGCGTGTCCCAAGTTCCGCCGTCAGAGTGGTAACAATAACTTCCGATCTATGTTTAGGCCCCCAAAATCATTTCCTGCACCTATACCACGTGATACTGAGTACCTGGTGGGATGTTTTATCGAATCGTAATTAAAAATTTGCATTTCTGCATCTAAAATTGTAGGTAAGATTTTTTAAAGTGATTTTATAAAATGTGTGTCATTTGAGTCATCAGATCGGTAACACGCTCTAAAATGCGCAGTTTTTATTATTTTAAAAATTATTTTATATATAAGTATAGTCCTTTATTACAAGTGAAAAAACCACGTGTTTGATTTTGGTTTAGTGCGATCGACTCGGAAATAAAAAAAAAAACTTTGTCAGTTTGTCAGATCGGTAACAGTCAGAGCGGTAACATTGAAAAACAGCGAATATGTTACAGAACTAACTCACACGTTTCAGAATTATAAAAAGCAAAAATCATAGGTTTTAGCCATATATATTGAATATTTTTGTTCTTAAAAAATGAAAAGCAATGAGTTTTAGTACAATTGCTTCATTTGTGGTTTGTATGACCTAACAATAGAAATTAGTAAAATAAGAAAAATTGACACTGCAGAAATTAAGTTAATTAATTATTATTATTATATTTATTTATTTATTTATTTATTTTTTTGGTGCTTCAATTTCTCATAACTTCGCTAAATAACTAGATAATAACTAGCATGCTAAATTTGAATTTCTGATCAAGAAATTAAATTTCCTGCAACTAATTAAAGAAAAGCAAGCAGCAGAGTTGTGTGTTGAAAAAGTTGAAGTTGTGTGTTGTTTCAAAACAAAACAAATGTTTTATTAGCTTGGATTTGGTAATCTCATAATTTATTTTATCTAAAAACCTTATCGCTCATTTTTATTTCCAAGAAATGCTTTTTTATAATGAAATTTGATTTTTTAGCCTAATATATATATTTTAATATAATTATCTTGATTCTATGTTAAAAATGCAAGGAAATGATATCATATTTAGAGATGTTAACGAAAACTGAAAGCATAAACTCAAATATGTAGCTCATATTAACATCAGATCTGTAACATTCATCAGATCTGTAACGGCTTAAAAGTGAGTAATCTAAGGAGGGAGTAAATAACTTCCTTGACCTCCCCCCTTTTATTTTCTTGCATTTAGACCCAATTTAGACTTAAAATCCAATATTAGTTTTTTTCTGCAAAAAAATTTTTTTTTCAGAAAACTCAAACTTCAAATTGGCACTTTTCTAAATATTGGCTCGTATGTCTACAAAAGATGCCTCACTATGAGGGATGAGGGCTTGTGAAATTATGACAGTTTGTGAAAATGAGGAGGAGGTAGGGTGACAATAAGTGTGACATCACGATTTTTTTTAAAGAACAGTAGCGTGATGTGTGTGTGTAGGGGGGGGGGCTGAGGTAAAGTGGCACAATTTGCGACAAACCGGAGAGAGCGTCAAAAATTTTGAAAGAAAGTGTGACATTTATAGGTAGTCCCTAGCAAAAGTTTCGTGAAAAAATTCACTAAACTTGTTTAGAAATCTACAAAAAAGGAGATTTCACTATACTACAGAACAAATTTCATGTTAATTGGTACTTCAATCAGCGGGCCAGCTTTATCAGAAGAAAAAGAAGTCATTTCACTAATCATTTAGCAATAAGCTGAAACCGGAAGTCGTAATTTTTTTTTCCAGTGGAAAAGAAGATTCGACTTAATTTTCTTTTGACATCAGATCATCGAACTTACAAATCTTGTACTTGTACGCTTGATCTTTACTAAACCAAACAAGCTTGTAATTTGATTCCACCGGGTTAAATCAAGTTGGAAATGTGTTGCCATTCTGTACGATGAAACTATTATCAAGATATTGAAACACTCCTTATCTCTTAACTCTTTTTTTCTCTCTCACTCTTTTCCTTTTTTATCCTTTTCGTTTAGCTTTACGACGAGCGCTTCATTACGCTGTGCACAGCCGCTTTTACACTTTTTCTCAATCAACGAGTTTGCTGAAAGTTTATAAACAGTTGCTTTTCAAGGGCAAGGCATTCATTGCGCAAAAGCAAGGGTTTTTTTTCGCTATCATGTTTTCTCTCTCTTTCTCTTATATCGTATAGCTGATGAAATTTTTATTTCTCTGTTTGAACTCTAATTGACAAAATGGATAACATAAAGTCGTGAAAAACATTTCTTTTGAAACCAAAAATGAAAAGTGCAAAATAATCAAGATTGATTTTACTTCCCATGCTTTTTGTTTTGTTAATCTTTCAACTTTTTTAACGATCCACCCAAAAATAATGGATTAAAGTTTAATGTCGCTTCATCCATAAGCTCAATTCTATCGCTTTGAAACAGAGGTTCTTTGCTTCTTCAAACAACGTGTATCATCTTTCTTCCTTTCTTTCTTTTTTCCTTTCGTTTTTCTTTTTTTTTTTTTTTTTTTTTTTTTTGCAAATTTGCGTTTTAACGTTATATGTTTCTTTTCTACACAAAGATATTTATTTCCAACCCGATTATATTCGACTAACTTCTTACGAGTGTCATCACTATATCTCATTCATATATTTTATTTCATCACCAGCAAAAATTTTGGTTTTTGAACCACGCCCCCCCCCCCCCTTAATGCTCTTTCAAGAAGTTACATATTTTTCAAGATTCAAGATATTGTAAATTTAAATGCAGTAGTTCTTTTTCTTGCTTAGTGTAAACTATTAAAGGTAAAGCTGTTTTTTGTGGAAAAAACTAGTGCAGTCGTAACAAATTATACTAAAATTAAATACCTTTGTATACAAACCGTATTGCATGCAAATTGCGTGTACATCACCTATTTATATCACTTATCCATCTTTAAAATAACATGTATTACAAAATTACATGGAAGAAATTCCGTTTGGTTTAATACTAGTTTGATTTTTCTAGAAACTAAAAAGAATTTTGCTTTAAAAACTATTCTTGCTCAATTGTTAATGGTCAGAAATAATTGAATAATATAGCCCAAAAGTTTAGGAAACTTTTTTAATTGATTGCATCATAGATAATATTTTCTGTTTTTAAAAGTTTTCCTATTCTGAAAATTTTGATGGAAGAAAAGTTTCAAATAATTTTGAACAGCAGATAAATTGAGAGTTTCGAGATTAAGGATAAATCTTACCATGATTCTCAAAATATTGGAAGAGAGAAAAATGCACATGAGCTACAATAAATATCATTCCGATTACTTCCTTCGAAGTAGTTACGTTAAGAAAAAGAATGTGGCTGTTACGAGCGACTTATCACGGTTGATCAATAACATGTTGCAGGCCGCATTATTCCCGGAAAATATAGCCAAATTAAAGGTTAGAAGAATGAAAAAAATTCGCCAACAAATCGACTTGTTCTCGGAAGCGAAGCGGCAAATTTGGCGCTTATTGCGGTCGGGTCGGTCAGAGGTTGCAATTTTGAGGTCGAATCGTTTCGCAACGCATGATGAGCGCACAAAAATGGGTATAAATTGTCATTACGACTGTCAATTAGAATAATGCTGGTAAGAATGTTCTGTTTTGGGCACTTTTTAAGCAAAGTATATAGTTCGTGAACACAGTTTTTTTTTAAAACTTCGAATAGTTTAGTTACACTGCTAGGGAATGATATCACTAGACGAAATGACTTCATCATTAGTGCATTTACCATGTCACAAATGTCGCAATTGCCAGGGGTCTCCACAACCATAGGGGCTATACTGCCGTGCTAAGCGCAAATGTGGTATCTGCAGGCGATCTCAAACTGAGATATTGCTCGTTTGAAGATTTGAGCCTCCATGTATTTGATTCAGAAAGTACTTTTTCAGCTTTTTTTAAAAAATATTTCCCGTTCGCAAATGACCATAAAACATTGCATTTTGATATAATAAGTCACAAAGAACCACCTGGTAACAATAACTCAATTTTGTTAAAAAGTGCAAATACGACTTTTGTGCTAAGCACGGTAGTATAGTGTATTGGTAAAACGGTTTTCTTCAATCAAATTCTTAACAGTGCTGAAAAATTGCCAAATGTTATTGTCAGTATGTATGCAAAATATTATTGATCTCTTGCCGCTGGGGCAGTTTATTACACAAAATTTGTCATTTTTCAAGATTAAAAAAAAAGATTCGAAAAGCAATGCGTGTCTTCATATGCATATGCTTTCAGGGCCGTATCCAACGGATTAAACCACTTATAATGGTAGGTACGGAGGAACCTGGAGTGTGTGTATGTATACATATACATGTCACTCACGGTACTGTTTCAGCTATATTTAGATAAATAAATGTAGAGTATAACTTGACCATGAAGAGATGGCGAGTGAACTGTACGCAAAAACGGACCGCTTTGTTTTGAAACAGTTGCATCAGAGAGATCACACGGGTACAAAAAACTTGAATGAACTAATTATAGTACTCCTCTGGAAAGTTGAGCTATGACCTTCACAATGTTTACCTCTTTTGGGGTAGAAGGGGAGGTTTTCTTTTTCGCTGAATTGAGTTAGATTATTGAATTGTAAGTTACCGCTTCTACGCCAGAACTTGGGCAGAAATACATGCTATACATTACTAGCTCGGTTATTCCATCCAGGGACTGCAGTTTCATTCCTTTTAGAACTCATCAGTCTAGAACAGGAAGTTACCGAGCTGGAGGCAGATATCCTCTCATAGAAGCTAGTTCTAGAACGAAAATACGGTCTATGGATGGAATAATCGAACTGACGGTGCATCAAACATCAAACTCTGCATAAAGTAATAATATTTGTTGAAGCAATTAAAATATTATACTTGACCTCACTCCCCCCTCCCCGTCACACATATCACGCTATTTTTCATAAAAATGTTCCTTAAAATAATTCGTGATGTCACACTTCTTGTCACCCCATCTCACCCTCATTTTCACAAACTGTCATAATGCATGTATTTTTGCCTTAGCCTAGGCTTAGGAGCGGTAACCTACTGCTTATTACTCAAGGTTCGCATTAAATTTATAAAGTACTGAACTATTGCTGCGGTCTCGCTAGTTGGCCAATTGAATATGAGCTACCAGTTTTTTGCTCCTATGAGATCACATAAGCCTCCAGCTCAGTTGCCTCCTATTCCAGACTGATGAGTTCTAAAAAGATCGGAACTGCAGTCTCTGAGTTGAATAACAGAGCTGGCAGTGTATTGTACGAGTTAGGTTATTATCATATAGTGTGCTAACTCAAATCCGTTTTGAGAACACGTTCTCCCCCCCCCCCTTTTTTTTTGTTTTTGTTTTTCTCAGATCCCCAAAAAGAGGCAAAAGTTGTTAAGGTCATAGCTCAACTTACCAGAAGAGCACTATAAGTAAAAAAATTACTTTTTGCGCTGATCTTACCTATTTCAAAATGAAATGGTTCATTTTCGCTTCCAGTTAACCAGCCATCTCTCCGTGGTGAAGTTATACCTCCGCTAAAGAGCACTTCGGAAGAAGGGACGCTTCTATTTAAAGGACTGTTTTTCAGGTTTCAGTCTCTTTGACCGAACTGGTCACAGAGAAAAATAACACATTTTCTATATCTATATCTATAAAAATGAGTGTATGTATATATATATACTTGTTCTCTATACAAATCCACAGTTTGCGTCAGATTTTCATCAAACTTGACACAGAGGTTCCTTGATGCCCTAGAATTCTCATAGGCGGGGTCTTGAAATTTTAAAAAATCTAAAAAGCTCAAATTTAAATTTTCTGTCAAAAAATGACCCTTTTATTTTAATCTAGCCTATTTATATTGTAATCGAGATAGGCCTTTTAGCATTCAAATTGATGAAATTTAAGATTTTTAAATATTAGTATTTTCCAACAATGATTACGATTAAAGTAATGAATTTTCAATTTAAGGCTCACCTATTTCCTTTTAGCATTGAAATAAGTAAAAAACAATCATAATTCATGTGGACTTTATAAAAAGAGCCACGGATTTGAATTTCAAATTTGCAATGCGACTACAGTTGCGTCTGTAATGGAGATAAGCCTTCAGAACGAGAAACAGATTTATTTCTGAGTTATAATAATTTTTACTTTGTAGGTGGGAACAGTTAATAGAGAAAAGTTAATATTTTAAATTTGGCGGGTGAAATTGATGCAATTTTTTCACTTCCATGTGCATATATTTCATGCCAGTGGACGCGGCAAAGCACAGACAACATTTATCTTTCATTTTCACCTTTTGATAAGACTATTTTTCTGTAAACGTTTAACTTTCTGTAATATTTTAGTTTTTTTCAAAGTTTGTACCTAAGAGACTGATTGATGCAAATTACTTTATACCCATATGAATAGAACTCTTTCAAACTTATTTTCCCTGAATGCTATGTTGTATTAATAAGCACCCGGGCAACGCCGGGTATTAAGCTAGTATATGAATAAGATTAACTATTTCGATAAAATTTGCTTTATTGCTTTAATAAATTCAGTACCTTGCAGCTTATAAAATGAAAATCTTTGCACCAATATATCCTACGTTGGAGTATATTGGTACAAGGATGGGGTACTTTGGTACACTTACAAGAAATATACATAGTAAACTTAGACTTAATTGCTAACATTATAATAGGTGATTGGATACAAAAGTGGAAAAATGCTCAAAAATAAAAGAATATTGTTGAATATGCATTAATATATGCATGTCACAAGAAATACATTAGAACAATAGATTGTAAAAAAATTTAATCTGAAATCATACAAGCATAGAATTAGGCCCGTCATTTCAAGTTTTTCCATGTGGGGCAAAGGGTGCAAATACAATCCAATTTCATCGGAAAACAGCAAAAACCACGCCCACTTATATGTTATTAAGTTGATTTCTCAAAGTCAACTGGCAATTGCCCCCCTGACCGGACTAAATGACGGGCCTGCACAGCATAGAGGAAAGCAGAATTCAGAAACTTTAAAAAACTTTGAAAATAATCCATGTTATCAAGTCTTTCCTCAATTCAAAGCATCAATTTAAAAGCTTTTTTTTTTTTTTCACCCATTATTTTTTTTTTTGGATAAGTTTGTTTCACATATTTTTTATTTAGTTAAATCCTTCATTTAAGAAATATGTACTTTTTTCTTAATTAATTTCAAGCACTAGCGCTTAAGATTTTTTTAACGCAGAAACATGAAAAGCTCCTTCAATGCAACGACGTGACAAAATTCAGAGTAATGATGTGTTGCCTTGCATTAATGTGTGTTTCAATAGCATCTTACGCCAAAAGTTAATGTAATACATGATCAGAAGTATTTATTTTTAACATTGGCTTCGGTCCAGGTGTGTCTCTCATCACTCGAAAACTGCTGTTAATACCTGTGACACAATTTTTTCGACATCTTTCTAGTCTTCCAGCTTTGTTTCGGAAAAATATCCGTAATTAGGGGCAGATTGCATAGCGAGAATGACTGAAAGGCGTAAGAAATAGTAGCATTTCTTGCTATTAGGAGCGTGGACCCCACTTTTATTACAGTGCCACAAAAGAAGGCTCCGAATATAAATTTTTGGAAAGGTGGAATTTTTCAATTTACCAAATGAAACTTTGAATAATACCAAATGATAAAATATGAGCATGCACACTTATCTACTGTCTGATCTTCTCAGGTAAAACCTTCCGCGCATTTACGCATGCGTCAGGTCTTCTCTGATCTTCCCAAAATAGGGGCGTTAGGTAAGGTAACAATAAGGGGAAGAATAATAAAAAGCATTTTGAACAGTGTCAAAAAACGTGGAATGATGCTAATTTCAAATACATAGTTCAGTTAAATATGTCAAAAAGGCTACAGCAAATGCAAGTTTATTGAAAACTTTGGAAAGTTATCACCCACAACCCATCCACCCTTTTTTTAAGTGGAACTGTTTGCGAGTTCTCGGCCTGGCTTTCAAGGACAGACAGTAAACATAATAAGAAGAGACATAAGGCATAACAAAACGATTTAGTACAATCTCTGAGTTTGCTTAATCCTCAGGCAGAATGTTTCGAATGAGGACATTTTTGGGATGTCACAGTGATATTCCGTGACCTCCCACCGGGTTGCCCCTGGTGCTACCTTGCACCAGTGTTACCTTGCCAGACCGCGCTTTAGGCCTCCTTCCAGTTTTGTTGAAACGTATATACAATAAGTTCTTATATTTGAAGGGGCAAGTGGATAAAGGTGATATGTGACATTTGAATTTCGCCGATTTACCCAAATTTAAATTAGTGTGTGTTCAATTGTGTTAAATCGCAAACAAAATTGAAGGGGCAAGTGAATAAATGTAATATGTGACATTGTTTTTAATTTCTAGAAAAAGCTTTCACAAAAAAAATATTACCTTATCACCTTCATCCATAGTAAAAAGGAATTTTTTTTCTAAATTGTAACCTATCACCTTCATCCACTTGCCCCTTCATTTATCTTCATATCCCAGGCCCTGTATCTTCCCAAGTCTCATTTCTGTTGCATACTCTAGCTTCCATTATGTGGGGGTTGTAATACGGGGATATCACAACGGTTCATTGCGCACTTAAAAAATATTTTATTGCATTTCTTAAGAAAAGAAATCTGACCTGTTCACTTAGATCAATTTGCTATGGCAGAAATTAAAGCTAAGAGTAAAATATTAAAAGTTCCTTTTTTGCATCAAGAAATTTTTTGAAAAGGAGGGGTGCTCTGAGTTGTTTGAGTCGTAAATTTGTCATTCAGGCCACGTTTGTTATTTCTTCAGCTGACGCATTTTGAAGTTTATTGCAGCTTCAACGAACGATAGCTCTGCGTTAGAACATTGATTGCTCTAATGCAGCACAATCGTTGAGCTTACGCGTGTCAGTGAAAACTGAAAGACAAAAGGCTAAATCACGTTAGGAGTGCTCCATAAATGATTTCACGCTTTGAAGGTGGAAGGCAGTTTGTGAAATATGCTGCAGTTTTGGACAAGAGTGATGGTAACACTTCATTTCACTCTCCAGGGCCCGTCCGTATCTACCAGTCGCCCTGAAGAGCGCTCTGTTCTTTTGATCCAGATTGAGGGCCGAGCAAACCCCTGGTCTAGTACCCCTAGAGGTATCGTTTCACTTGGAGGACTTTGTGACCATGACCCTTATTTTACGTCGCCCAGCCACCATTAATAACGACGGTGGATCTTTGATCGGCTAGGATAGAAACCCGGGATCCTCCGGTTACGAGTCTGACTCCTTACTGATCGGGCTACCACGGTCCGGTGAGAATAACAAGAAGTGATATCACCCTTTCGGGTTAAAATTAAAATATTTTTAACAATAAAATGTTATGTAATATAGCATGATGATGATACCAAAAAAGGGGAAGGTAAGATGGAGTGTCACACTTGGGACAAAGTTGGGAATGGAGTCGAATATGGTGAGAAAAAGTGATAGAATTTATGGACAGCCAAGAGGCATTCCAAATCATTGCATTTAAGTTGCTCTGCAGTTGCGTTGAAACTCAATGTGCGTTGCATGTGAAAGCTCTCTAGATCGCTTGGTATTTCACTAATGAGCATTAATTCTAACCAGTGTTAATATAACGCGGGGCAATCGCAGCGCAAACTTATCATGTGAACAGGCCCTTCAGTGGCGATTGTTTTCGGATGCATTTGTTTGATTTAGTTTTAACCCTAATATTTTAATTTGTATCAACGGATACGGCAGTATTTTTCATTGAGATTGTTTGAAATTCGTAAATTAAGTGATGACTTTTCAAAACTCGCTTTATACATTTTAACAAATTTGGGTAAGGCAAATTTTGTTTCCGCGTCTGAATATTAAAAAGAGTTTTGTACCAGCAATCAGTTTTAAATGTACGAGTATATTTTCTAAAACTTATATCCAGCTTTTATGTTGTGTTATGGGTGCCATATTTTAAAAGAAAGTGTCAAAACATTAACTAGTGCACACAAGTTAAATTTAGTGAAGCATAGATAAAACGAGTTTTAAAACGTCCCAACTCAATTATCAACATTACAAGTTCTTTATATTAAAGTATTTGTTAAATTACTTTTATACTTACTATGAGTTACCTAGCATTAAATGCAAAAAGAACTGGTTCACGAATTCAGCCAGAATAATTTTCCTTAGTCTTATTAATTTTTTTCTAAACAGTTTTTCTCGTTTCCCTAAAGCAGCTGAAAGCATAATAAAACAACTTTTACAACATGAACTTGATCCAAATTTCGAAAACGAATAAGCAAGCCCATTTCTTCTTCTGAGTAACTCTAGCGGAATGGAATTTTTAACTTCAAACTCCATCCGTCTGACACTTGTTCCTACATACCTTTTAGCAGACGATCTCCTCTCTCTTGCCTGTTCCATTTTTCCGTCCTCCCCCTCAACTTTTTTCTTTTGGCATGAACCGCGTGGTTCCATATTAGGCCACACGTCTCGTGTGTTAAATATTTAGTTACACAGAAATGGCGGTTCTGGAGCTATTTTCGAATCTTCCTTCTTTTCGTCCAGTCCCTCCTCATACAGGAGTATCTTTCTAAATTTTACGTTCACTCCCCGTTAGATTCTTTTTGCCTCATTTTCAGCTTTGTCTGACATATTGCAGAAGGTGTTTGTTTACCTGAGAGAAAAACCGTGCGGAATTTTCTCAAATGCTTGGGATAGTTTTATTTTGAGTAATTCATTATTACCGTTTTAATATGCATTGGTTTCTCTCGCAAGAATCAACAAATTATTTTTGCTACATTTTTTTTTTTTTTTTTAGCATTAGTTCTTGAAGAGGAAATTCGTTGGTTAAAGTGTGCATAGGTAGTGCTTTCAGCACTAATACGCGAAGAGAGGCAAATTAGAGTGTAAAAGGTAAAAATATAAAAAGGTAACAAGGGGGGCGGGGAGTAAAATGTAAAAAATGTTTCACGAAGCTGATCCGCCATTTTGGACCCATTTTTTGCGGGATCCTAGCTCCTCCAGATTTGGATCTTGGAAGCTAAAAATTTGTACAGGTTAGTTTCATAGGTATGTCTACACCTCTGTAAAATCTAATCGAAATCGGAGATGGTCGGGTGGGGACCACTAGTTCACTTGACATGGAATGACTCATAAGCAACTACAGAATTAATTTATCTATCTGAAGTGAAAATTCAAAGCGTTTTCTAAAAAACCGCAAAGTAAAACCTGACTTGAAACGAAAAGCTATAATTAGCGAAACTGATTGCTTAATATGAAATATTAGAACATTCATTGTTAACAAAGTATGTTTAAGTAAATAAAACGAGCATCCTGCTCGCACATTTATTTTTCATTACCAGACGGAATGTTTTGCAGAACTCGTGCAGATGCCAAGAAACGGTTAAACTTTAAAAGTCACTTTTTTTCTCATCGGAGAGATGTCAACCTGAAACACTCAAACCGGCAGTGTACTGTTTTCGTTGGCGCACCCCCATGCAAAGTCACTGAAGCATATATATTTAATTTCCAGATTTATGCCAAAGAAAAAAGCCCTCTGAAGGACGAGCATGTATGTTTCATGAGTCAAGAAACGACAAATTATGCGAACAAATTATTTCGTTTGGGCAAATATTACATTCCAGACCGTGTATGCAAATTTTTTATTTAGAAGTGAATATTTTGAAGTATACCATATTAAAGAAAAAAAT
>JAXGGA010010968.1:0-44498 GCA_038373865.1 Uloborus plumipes
CTCTTTTACTTCCTTTTACGTAGTGAAGGATCACAAAATAAATTCACTCAAATTTCGGTCTAAACTTTGACTCCTGAATGAATGTCGAGTAGATTTTCGACCTA
The DNA here is from genome assembly GCA_038373865.1 of Uloborus plumipes. NCBI lineage: Eukaryota > Metazoa > Arthropoda > Arachnida > Araneae > Uloboridae > Uloborus > Uloborus plumipes. Next base: position 105 of record JAXGGA010010968.1, read on the forward strand.
TCAGCACGTGCATATGTATCTGCCATCATATAACCAGCTGAAAAACCCTTTTCAACCACCCCCTGAGTTAATTACTACGAGTTTTCTCGTGACGTCTGTATGTATGTGCGTAGCGTATGTGTGTCGCATAACTCAAAAACTGTATGCCGTTGAAACATCTAGTTAGGCAAGTAGGCTCTGAGGTTAGTCTAGTTGTGCACCTCCCCTTGTGGTTGCATTTGAATAATCCCAAAAGGTTTTTTACCCCTTTTTGGTGGTAAATCAATGTTAATTTCAATGCAGATTAGGTGATATGATTTGGCGCGACCACTTGGCAATATATCGCCAAGCTTTAAGTCGCCAAGTGTTTGCCACCAACTTGGCGACAAATTTGGTAAAAAACTGATTTTTTAAAATTTGGATTCAATTTAGCTCTATTGGCGATATTTTATGAAAGATCCACTGAATCATGTCAATATCGGCGATATTTAGAAAATGAATCATTGTAAAACATTATTTTGCATCGTTTCATGACAAACTGGAGGTGTTTATGTTCGAATTGTTATCTTGCTGACTCTAAGGCACTATTTTAACACTCAAGGCATCTATTATGGAATTTAAACGTAAAAGGAAGTAGTGTGTAGTTCACACCAGATTTTTTTTTTTTTTTTCAATTTTCAGTACCTATTTTAAGGGTTTTCATGCTTAGTTTCTTGTATGAAAAAAAACTCTTTTAAAAATATGCTATCTAAGTGCACATGTGTGTGTAAGCATCAATTTCCGCCATCTGTTGCAGCTGCACATCGCCGCCGCCAACGGCTACGTGTCGGTGGTGGAGTTCATCCTGGAGCACCACGGCTCCACGCACGTCGCCGACAACGACCTCTGGCAGCCGATCCACGCAGCCGCCTGCTGGGGTCACGTGAGTGCACCCTCCTTCTTCTTTTGCGGCTCTGCCGTGCTGAGCGCAAAAGTGGTATCTGCAGCCGAGCTCACACTGAGACAAAACTCTTTAAAGTTTTGCGCCACCGTGTGTTTGATTCAGATGAAACTTTTTCGGAATTTTTTTAAAAAATATATTCTGTTCTCAAATGGCCATATAATTTCGTATTTTGGTAAAATACGTCACGAAGAGCCACCTGGTGGCGATAACCCAGCTTTATTAAAAAGTGCAGATACGACTTTTGTGCTCAGTACGGCAGAGCTCGGGTGATCGGTCTGCCACAGGGCTAACGACTGGTCCCCCTTTTTCCTACACTTAAAAAAAAATCAAACTTAAGAACCTGAACACTTTTTTTTTTCTTTTTGAGAACAATTGTTTCAAAACAATTTTTGAGAACAATTGTTTCAAAACAATTTTTGAGAACAATTGTTTCAATTGTTTTCATTTGTGATTCCATACCAACTCACCTCATGTCAGGGGCGGATACAAGGATGGGGCGATCGCCCCTCTCTTGATAGACTCTTCTCCAGCAGTTTTTCGACTTTGAAGTTCTAAAAAGGCAATTTTAGATCTTCGATGATACTATGAGAAGTGATTGGGATTCGGGGCTTCTATCTAGATTTTTTTCAAAATTGAAAACCGAAATATTTGTAATAAACATGTGTTAACCAGCATATGTGGTGAAAAAAGGGGAAAGTAGAAAAAAAAAACCAATCGCCCCTCCCTTAGAGCATATCTGGATCCGCCCTTGCCACATGGAGGTTGTACGACCGACTCGCATTTTCTTTACGATTGGTACACAGGTTGATGATAGTAGTAGCATAAAAATCCAAATTTTTAGGTACCTGCTCCGCTAATTTTCTGAGATACAGGCCCTCAAAGTTTCTCCACCCCCTCAAAATACTAAGAAACTGATGTTTTTTTTTTTTTTTTCCTCAAAAATTGTACTTATGCAATACATAAGTGTTTAGTATCTGTGGAAATTAGTTCCTTTAGCCATTCAGAAAAAAAAACTAGAATGTTTATGATGAAAATTGCTAAGGTACAGTACTCTTAGAAGTTGCCACCCCAAAAACTTGAATTTGCCGATTTTGCTAAAATGGAGACATCAATTCAAAAAAAGGGAAAACATAATCAAAGCTTTTCCCACTTTCTGGCACACAGGTGTAAATTTTTTTTGAATTAAGCCACTGATATGTTAGCTATTCACAGGAAAAGAGTTTACTTTTGGTTATTTCTCGCATAATCCTGCTGGGAGCCATATGCATGTTTCGCGCTACAACCATACGTTTCTGTTCTCGCTCTCCTACATTTAACAGTAATTCAAACAAAAAATATTAATGCATTTATATATGGCTGTATTATCTACCCTATATAATAATAATGCATTTATCTAAGTCAAGAAACTTAAAATATTTAAATCATTTAAAATGAATTAGATATTGGATGAAAACAAGAAATAAAAGTTCTCCGATAATTTTAAGTGGATTGCGCATTGGTAACCCTAAGAGGGGAAATAGTAAGTCACATGACTGGTAGACTTTTCCAGCCAATCTGTGAGTTTAAACTACTCAATCATTTTATAGAGTCTCGAAAATCAACATAAACAAAGACTTTGAAAATGGTGAAACCATTAGTTCTAACTTGTTAAAAATTGAAAAATTACATTCACATCGTCTCCATGTTTACTCTTTTTTTTTCCTCCGATTTTGTATTTGGTGTTTATTTACGACTCAATATATTTATTTAGCCGATTATTTTACATGTTTATGATTCATTTTGAAGTTTTTTTGGCGAATTTTTTCATTGGGATGTTTTATATTATGTACCAGCTTGGTTTTACTTGCCCTTTAAACATAAGTTTTAGTCTTGTTTCTCAGCTAGTTTTGTTCAAAAGTCCATTAGAGAGACAAAGTAATGCATATTACCAAATTACCTTCCATGTAATATTGGCCAAGCATAACGGTAGAGAAATTGCAATAGCCGATATTAACAATGCGCCGTTACTTACCCACAAAAGAAAAATATGCTTTGAAATAAATTATTTGTTAGAACGGTCAGAGCTTGAAGACAAATAAAGGGAGGGGGGGTTGAGTGGGCTTGTACTAATTTATTACTTAAAAAGATGAGACTATAACACTTAACTTTTAATAACTATAAGCTGCTACTACATCTTACAACGATCGTAGTTTGAATAACAGTTTAAATAAAAGTTCAGACTGTTGCCAATGAGAAAAAATAATCCAATTGTTGCCAAACTACATGCGATGCACCTCCAGCTCGTCCATTCCATTCCATGGACTGCAATTTCGTGCTTATTATGCCCTCATCAGCATGGAATAGGAATTGAACGAGTTAGAGGCAAAAATCCTCTCAGAGAGCCAACAAAAGCTGGTAGCTACTGGAAATTAGAGCACCGGCGAGCGACCGCACTTGGTACGGTACAACTCGAAAATGTTGTGGCAAAGCCCAGGTATAAAGAAGTAAAGGTGTTGTATTGCATGTTTCTGCCTTAGCCCTGGCCTAGGGGCAGGGCCTGATTACCGAATAGGCCAACTAGGCCGCGGCCTAGGGCCCCCAAATGGCTAAAATTGTTGTAGTCAATGCCTAAATTTGTTTTATCCTATGCCTATAATTGTGAAGATTCAGTGCAGGGGGCCCCAAAAAAAGAATTTGGCCTAGGGCCCCGTGATATCTTAATCGGGCCCTGCCTAGGGGCGGTCACTTACTGCTTTATACCCGAGCTTTGCCTCAACATTTTCGAGTTGTACCGTACCAAGTGCGGTCGCTCGCCGGTGCTCTCATTTCACATTAGCTACCAGCTTTTGTTGGCTCTCTGAGAGGATTTTTGCCTCCAGCTCGTTCAACTCCTATTCCATGCAGATGAGTGCATAATAAGCACGAAACTGCAGTCCATGGGATGGAATGGACGAGTTGGTGGTGCGTTGCATGTTTCTGCCAAAGGGGCGGCTACTCGCTCTTTGTGGGTAGTTTTTTTGGCAGCGGCGAGTGTGATTTTTCTTTTCTCTCTCTCTGCAGCCGGACGTGATCGAGATGCTGGTGGTGGCGGGGGCAGATCTCACGGCCAAGACGAAGAACGGGGAGACGCCCTTCGGTGAGTGCCACGCCCACTTTCTGTTGTCTGCTCCGTGCAATTTTGGGCTCTCTACTCTTCCCCCTCTCTGCTCTCCCATTTTCTGTTCTCCGTTACTCCCACTTTAACCCTTTATGCCCCGACGGGACTCTGAAGTCCCGCAAAAACTAATTTAGTGTATGAATCCTAATTGGCTGTAATCATACTGAATCTTTTAACCAACTTTTTTTTCCAAAGATAATTTGTATAATGGTTACACGGCTACGGAACACACATTACAATGGTTATGTGCTGCAATCTGTTGATATTGAATTGAAACAATACCAAAGGAATAATTGAACACTATTATTTGGTTGAAATATTCATTTTTGGTCAATTCAGACACTTTTTGCTCCGTCCCTAAAATGGGACGCTAGGCATTAATGGGTTAAGTACCACTCCTTGTACTTTGCTGAAAGGCCGGCAGATGGTACCTACAGTCGGAAATAGTTTTCTTGGGGGCCCTAAGGCATAGGAGGCCTTAGACGCCCAAAGTTTTCAAAAAATTTTACTCGATAAATTTTTTCTCATGTATTTTCAACTTTAAAAAAAAACGAAAAAAATGTTTAAAAAATCATTAATAAATTAATTTGAGATATAAAGGGTTAAGTTATCTCCACCCTCCTCTTTTCTGGTCCCTCCCATTTGATGAGATTTGTCTCTCCCACTTCGTATTCACTGCTCCTCACTTTGTGCTCCCCCCTCCCGCTTACCGTTCTCTGCTTTTTGTTCTCTGCTTTGTACTCTGCCACCCCTACTTTTTGTTTCCAGCTCCCCCCATTTTTCGTTCTATATACGCCTCACATTGTATGTTCTCCGCCCCTCCTGTTCTCTGTAACCATCCATTTTCTTGTTCTCCCACTTTCTGTTTTCCGCCATTTCCGTTTTTTGTTCTCTGACACTACGACTCTCTCTTCTCTGCTGCTACCACTTTCTATTATACAGGGTACACCGACCAGCGAATGTACACGTAAGTGCGATTCAGATTGCGAGCGAAACGCGTGAGCGAAGCGAACTTTTCCCCGCGAAACCGGTTTTTGGAATGCGTTTCCATGACAACGCGGCGAATATTCGCCTGTCGTCAGCGTTCTAGCATGCTAGATATCGTCGCGTGCGAAAGGCGAGCGAAATTTGGTAACGAGAGCGACAGCCAGTCAGAGGAAGGCGCCATCTTTGCTCTCTTTTGACCGCGTGGATATTCGATTTCATTGGCTCTCCCGAGATGCGCGCGCTTTATCCTTAGTGGGTGAATACCATCACGTGACTTTCGCCCGCATCTAGTATGAATGATCGGAATTTTTGACCTGCGAGCGAAAAACGCTTCGTTCTTTCGCGTCGCTCGCAGTCTAAATCGGCCTTTAAGCGCGATTCAGACTGCGAGCGAAACGCGTGAGCGAAGCGAACTTTTCCCCGCGAAACCGGTTTTTGGAATGCGTTCCCATGACAACGTGGCGAATATTCGCCTGTCGCAAGCGATCTAGCATGCTAGATATTTTCGCGTGCGAAGGGAGAGCGAAATTGGGCAACGAGAGCGACAGCCAGTCAGAGGGAAGGGGCCATCTTTGCTCTGTTTTGAGCGCGTGCACATCCGATTTCATTGGCTCTCGCGAGTTGCGCGCGCTTTATCCTTAGTGGGTGAATACCATCACGTGACTTTCGCCAGCATCTAGTATGAATTATCGGAATTTTTCACCTGCGAGCGAAAAACGCTTCGTTCGCTCGCGTCGCTCGCAATCTGAATCTCGCAATCTGAATCGGCCTTTAAGCGAAATTTCGTTTTCAAAAATTAATAGCATCGTTAAGAATTGTAGCATTTGTCACATGGCAGCAGAAACACTTTAGGTGATAGATGTAATTATTTTTTAAAATATTGCGCTAATTTTTATGGTTCTGGATCAGGTTTTTTGGGGGGTTAAAAGAAGAAAAAGTGCCTCGACCCAGTGAATGAACACCCCAAACAAAACACAAACGCAGCATTTTCTTAGCCATTTTCTTTTCAGAAATGTGTAGAATGGCGTGCCTACTGCTCATTCATCTGAGGAAAATAGTTTTAAAACTTATTTCTTAAAAAAAATTACAAGGTGTTCATTCACTAGAAGTGTTCATTTCCTGGTGTCTGTCTACCCTACGCTACCCTTTCTGCTCTGTACGGTTTCTTTTTTACCCAGTCTGCATTCTCTCCCACCTTCTGTTCACTCCCGCTTTCAGTTCTCCGCCCTCCCACTTTCAGTTCCTTGCATCTCCCACTTTGTATTCTCCCCTTTTGTTCTCTGCCACCCCCACTTTCTGTTCTCTTCTTCTCCCCACTTTGCGTTCACCGCTACCCCCACCTTTTGTTTTTCGCCCTTCCCACTGGATGTTCTTCTGATTTTGACAGACGTTGAAACCCTATTACCTCGATCACGAGGGCGCAAAGACAAATAATTTTTCATCAGTACCTGCTGTTTCGATTGCTTTGATTATTCAAACTTCGCGGTTCCCTCCCCCGCAGACATCTGCGAGGACCCTGACCTGAAGGAGCGCATCCTGCAGCTGAAGAGCGAGATCGAGACTAAGAGGACCGCGCAGCCGCAGAAGCTGCGGAGGTCGCACAGCCACAACACCAGGAGGTAAGTTCGACTATCTTGATGGAAAAGGTGTCATTTTGGTGGATTTACTCTGTTCTTTCTAAATATGTACTTATTTTGTGTGTAGTTCTTACAAAAACTTCAGAAATCGGTCTTTTTCTTAGAATTTTGTTTTTTTCCTCGTTTCTCTTATATCGGTTTATAGCTATAACTCGGTTGCGGTTGCGAATAGGACACGATTATAAGTGGTTCTATGTTCCTCCTGGACTGGTCTGTCAACCCCTTTCGTATGGCAAATTCGGTCAAACACGCCCAAGTAGCACGCTTCGTTTTTTAAAGGTTGTAAAATGGTTATTAACGTTGCAACAACCGCTTAAAATCGTTTATAAAACGGTTAAAGGTTATTTGTGTTACCTGGGCGGGGGTCTACACAATCGAGTTTTTAAACTTCAATTTCAAAAAAATTCCGGGGGAGGACCTCGAACCTCCCTTGTTCAAACATAATCAAGATCGTCTAAAAGTGCGTTTTTAGTGTGGATATTTTGAATGCGATGGATGATGTAACTACTCCTATTCCTGCACCTCATGTAACCAAAGATGGCCGACAATTCACTTTTAGAGCTTCAATTTCAAAAATTTTACAGCCTCTAAAGTCACCAGAAATGGTCTTCAATCATTTATTAAACCTACACTTTGAAAATTTTCTGGGAGAAGTTTGAGACTTCCTACTTTTGCACAAATATTAAATCTAAAACTAAGTATGTATTTAAATTTGCCCTCTTTTTAACGAAAGAGATATTAGTTATGTTCAAAAATTCTTTTCATTCACAAAAGGGTTTTCGAACATTTAAGACTTTAAAGCTGAGCTTGTGTAAAAGGTGAAAAAAACGAGTCTTCCCCTCTCCCCGCAAATGAAGCGCCAACATTCGACACTGCGTCCAGCTCCCGCTGTTTTTAATACGCTTTTATTAGTTTCACATGTGGGTTTGTTTGTCAGTATGTATGTAACTGTGAAGAAAAGGTAAATTTCACGTTCTTTACAAATGTAAAAGTAACATATTTAGCACTATTATTAATGCCAAAGGCTAAACTATATTATTCCACGTTGATGTATTATTGTGTTTCAGTTGTTTGCATGTAAATTTGAATAAAAGATAACATTCACGTTCTTTGCAAATATAAAAACGATATATTTAATACTATTATTAATACTAAAGGCTAAACTACATTACATGTGTATAGTTCGTGTAAACAGAGAGAGCGGATATTCAATAGTTTTGAAAATCAGAGGGAAATCAGAGTATCATCACGCGTTTACGTTTTTAAACGCGTATACTAAAAAATACGCGTTTAAAAGCGAATTTTTTAGTGTTTTTAAACTGTAATTTAAATTATTTTTTAATACGCTCTTATTAGTTTCACATGTGGGTTTGTTTGCCTGTATATAACTCTGAATAACAGATAAAATTCACGTTCTTTGCAAATATAAAAGTAATACATTTAACCGCTTACTCGTCGCACTTTTTATCCAAAAACTGATCAAAATTCATCAGGTTTTTTTATTTTTGTTTTTTTATGTTCATAATATTTTAAACATATTAAAATAAAAAACACTGCATTTTCCTTTGAATTTAGTGGTTTTTTAAAGGTAGGAAAATTTTAATCAACTTTCCCAATTTCACCTTAAAGTTTGCTTCATCGACCAATTCCTTTCGAAACTCCAAATTTGTTTTTCTTCCACCTTCTTTAGTAGGTGTAGTAGTTGTAGAAATAAAAGCTAATACGGGCACGACACAAAGTAAAAGTTTTGAAGCTTTAAAAATATCAGAAACGCAGCCCGTATGAGACACGGGCACGACAAAATTTGCCCGAATATTCTGCCCGTATGAGGAATGGGCGCGACAACTAAGCGGTTAATACTATTATTAATACTAAAGGCTAAATTATGTATCGTATGCTGATAGATTATAAGTGCATGTAAACTTAGCGAATATTCAATAGTTTTGAAAATCAGAGGGAAATCAGTTAATCCTAAAGTATAGTTTAACCTTTAGTATTAATGCGATAGTATTAAGTATATTACTTTTATATTTGCAAAGAAAAAACTCTAAAAGCTTATTTTTTAGTTTTTTTTTAAAACTGTAATTTAAATTATTTCTCTCCCTTTGCAGTCAAAGCGTGCGCCGCACCAGCATCCGGGACAAGTCCCTCATCTCGAGGCGGGAGGCGAGGGAGGAGGCCCGCATGAGGCACGAGCCTCCCCGGGACCAGCAGAGCGGGACCGACGAGGTGAGTCTCAGAGCGTCATTTCTTGTGCTAGCGATGACTTTGTAGCTGTACCTATTTTGGCCACTCTGTTTGCTGGTTGATTGAGACAGAGGCTGCAACTTATATTCTAACATTTTTATTTTTACATCAATTCACAGCTATGTTACACAAATGACACAATTAGATATTTCGGACTCTGCGCGACAAACATCGTCCGTGCTGTTCGCTCTCAACATCGCTTCTCCCCTCCCGACCCCTCCCCCAGTTTCGGTACATAAGGGAGCCGTTCCCTGAGAGAGATCAACGTATGTTTATCTGAACTCCGAGGACGATGAAAGTTATAACTGTTCTCTTGTCAAGGCGTTTACATTCTACTTCAATTTATGTTCAAGAATAGTGTCACCGGATGTTGCTGCACACCAAGCATTAATTCTCGCTGGGCACAACAAATGTCGACATTTCGCCAGATTACAGTTGTGCACAAAAAGCCACGTCTGGATTTCGCGGGAAACGAACACTTGTTGACCATTTGCTTGCATTCTTGAGAGCCTTTGCCGTTAACAAACGCAAAACAGCATGTTTTCGTCTGAAGGTTTCAATGCGTGGGGTCCGAGTATTGGTGACCAAAAGAATTTCCAGATCACGTCAGGCGATGACAATACAAAGCAGACATGTGAAAATGGCGCACCAGTAGAGAGCGTTAAAATAAACCACTGTATTATGTACCCTGCTGGATGACCCAGAACATCGTGTACAAACTTGGAGTGGAGGTATAGAGAACACGGTAGCAAACAAGAACCGCCCAGGAACAAAGGGTCGAGAGCGCAATGCTGTTCCGCTACATGGACACAAAACCTAACAACTGATGGATGCGAAACAGCTCATGAATTTACTACACAAAGATGATTTTAGAGGACACTTTAAAAAAAAAAAGGTTTTAAGTGGCGATGAGTAGCTCACACGTCACAATGATAACGCAACGATGGACAAAAGCTTGTCGGAGTGGCTCGTTATTGCGACGATCGGACCGTTGTCATCGCAGCGCATAAATTACAACTGCAGCTGCACGTGTTACAATAACTGTTGTTAGCCCTTCTTAAAATCTGAAATGTAGTGCAAAATCTTATTTGTGAAATAATTTTTGATTATTTGTTACCTGCTTCGCATCTTCAGTATCTGACTTTGTGTGAATGTAGCGCTTCAGCATTGCATTCGCGACCCTATGTTCCTAACGGATTCTTGTTAGCTATCGTTTTACCCATGGGGCCATTCCATGAAAAGTGAAACTAATTGGTCAAAAATTCATATTGAAGTTATGTTGCTACGTTATACATCATTTTAAAGCTTAAGATGTATATTTTAAGAATCCTGCATTGGTTTTTTGGTGAGAGTTAGAATAATACTTGTTTTCTTAGTTGGAAGTACGATATTCACGAACTTGTAAAAAATCAGAAAAAAGAACACATTTTCAAATGCATATTTCTCATCGAAAAATAAAAGCAAAAATAACTACTTGTAGCACAATTTTAACTACTAAGACGGTACTATAATAATATGCATTCATTAATTTCTTTTGAATTGATCTAAATGGTGTAATTGAAGTTTGAAAAAAAGAAGTTTGACGTTACGTCTGTAACAAAAAAGAAGCAAAAGTTGTCATTACGTCCTAAAAAATAAAAATTAAAAAAAAAAACCTTAATGGTCCTTTTGGCAAATTCTTAGAGTAATTGCCCACCATAGTTAGAAATATTGCAACTGATTTAGTTTTTAAATTTTTGCTGTTACAGACGTAACATTTCGGACATAACAAATGGCTCTATGTTACGTCCGTAGCAAAAGTAAATTTCCAATTAAATAGGTAAAAAGCACAGGATGAGCAATACATGTGTATAGCATAATAGGGTACGAGTACTAAAGTTTCTGGTATTCTGATTTTGAAATTTTTAATTATGTCGGCATGTAATTTAAATTTATTTGCGAAAATGCCGTTCGAATTTCGAAAACGTCGGACGAAAAAGGACACATTTTTTCATTCAAAAAAAAATATATATATATATATATATTAGGGTGATTCAGAAATGTATGGAAAAAAATAAACTTTGTATTTTTGTGCTTCTTACCCTCTTATTTTGTGCCACTATATACACTGATTATTTGTGCAAAATTTTGGCAAAATATATTAATATTTAGAGGTCGCTCAAACGCCTTGAAATTTCATGATATTGACAAAAACGTGATCGTAAATGATATCTATAGAAAAAAGTAGCCTTTGTATTTTTATTCGTCTTACCGTCTTATTTAGGCCCTTTATATACACTGAATTATTTGCCCAACATTTTATTAAACTATATTTACATTTAGGAGTACTTCAAATTTTGTGATAGTGGCACAAATGTGAACGTAAATAATAATAATGATAAAGTTACTTTATTGCTTTTTTATATCTCCGAAGAAAAAAAGCGTGCAATCACAAAATGAACTATATATCTGAAAAACCAATAAAATGCAGAAAAGTATGAAAACTAATCAAATACGGAAAAAATATAAAAAACAAATTTAAATACATTAAATATATAGTAATTCGCTCATTAATTCTTGCAATACTTTTTAAGGTTAGGGGAAGACCGCCTATATTGGACCCCCTAAGAACAGGAGGCCTGTGTCGCTCAATGTGAAGCAAAACAAAAATACAAAATAGGGCATCGTAAGCTAAATTTAATCAGGAACCGCCCTAGGAGTTTATATTTTCTGAAAATATGAAAGTTATTTTAAAAAAAAATATTTTATAAAAAGTTGTAAAAGTCCAATTTAGGAATATATGCGCCTATATTGAACCATGCGCTTCCTAAATTGGACCGTACCAGGAAATCATAGAATAATTTAAATTTGAACTACGCAGCTTTTTACCAGGATCTGCAATAGAACTTCTTTTGCTTCGGCCTCTCTTAGGCAGTGTTGATAAACTCCCCGATGGCATTTCATGCACTTAATCATGTTTCCACTTCATCTCTATGGCAAATATTACAATAACAATGGTTTTTTACAGTTTCTTGCTTCTTCTTGTGTGACTTTTTCTGTTCTATGCTTCTTTCATACGGCGTTAGAATGATTGCGGAAATAGCCTTCCTTTTGGTTCCATTTTTTTAGGCAAAGGTGATATGTGAGCCGGTTTTACAAAACATAGTTAGAGTTGACAATCATGTTTTGATCCTCTGATTCTGCTGAACATGTACTAATTGAAGTCGTAGCTAGTTGTTCTACATGGTGTACAACTTACACCGAACATGTAGCCTGTTCACTTTGAGTTGTTTTATCTGGACTACTTACCTCTAACTCTGCTCCAGCCAAGTCAATGTCATTAAACACATGTCAATTAACAGGACAAACTCCTGTTCTTTAGAATCACCTCACTGCATTTGCCATGGCTTTGATTGCGGTTTGACCATAAGAGCTATCAAATAGTTCTCCTATGCGATATTGGGTAATGGATCTCATTGGATATTCTCGCATCCATGTATGACATGCTCGATTAAAATATCTAGACAGAGACTGAATAAAGATCACATCTACGTGCATGGTGTTCTTAAAGAGAAAGCATTATTATATCGTTCTCGTTAGCCAAGTTTATTGAACAATGTTCTTTATGTAAGTGCTGTGCCTATTCATTAATAAAAAGACAATCTTTTTACATTGCTTGGCCTAACGGTTTTAATGAAATGTTTTACCAGTGTGTGGATTATCGTTTATGATCCAACCTTTTTTTGAAAGAGCATATTGCACACCAGGGGATATTTTTATGATAATATCATACATGGAACGTAATCGTTTGAAAATAAACATGGGAAGGGGGGGGGACCGTTATACGTCAATATTTTTTGGGGCTCTTGGACAGTGAAAAGTCCAGCTTCATCTACATTGAACATTTTAGTAGCATATAAATTGTTTCTTTTTAAAATCTTTTCGAACATATCGAAGAATTTCATATTTTTCTCTCGGTAAACCAGCACAAATTTTATTTCAGTTAATAACTGTTTCTGAAACGGCAGCTTAATGGATGAAGAGAAAAAACAACATACATTTTAAGAAGTTGCAGCTTCTAGAAAATGTGCTTGATGAAAAAGTTTAAATGAATATCGTTAATAGGTGTTAAAGTATGTTTAAAATATTTTTAACTACGCTATTAAATCAGATGAGTCACTTATTTTACGTTACGATTAATAAAAAGTCTTGTTTAAAATCATATTCTTAAATTGGACCAACGGTCCAATATAGGAAGTTTTTTTCGGTCCAATAAAGGAAAACACGCCATTTTTCATTCCTCAGCTTATTGCTCTGTCAAAAATAATCACAATTGCGCATGTTAATACATGGATGTAATCCTTATTAAACACAGATCATCATGGTATAACAGCAGTTTACCTTAGTTTACAAGCTTTAGTACTATCTTACTAGATACAAGTCCACGAAATAAGATCATACACGTTTTCAGCATAAATCATGCCGTAACTTACGCTACGCAGTTCGAAGACTGATAAAACTTCATACACATTGATTTTATTCCTAAAACTTTATATTTCTACCGTTAAAGTGTAGCATAGATCTCTGTACTAGATTTTAAGCCCGAGGTCCAATTTAAGCAGTGGTCCAATATAGGCGGTCTTCCCCTACTTTTTTGCAACTTTGAAACCTTTTCTGTGTTCCTGTACCACTTGAAGAAGACACTGTCTTTGTTTTTCGTCGTTAGTGATAGTCTTAACAAATGCTTCAATAAGGGCCATGCCACGCTCCGTATTGTTGTTTACAATCCTCAGTTTCTTTGGTAGAATAAAGCCTTGTTGATAGCTATCTTAAAGATTCGAATGCTCAGGATCAAACAGCTGATATATTTTGAGTTTCTTCTTTACATGAATAAGGACGCTAAAAATATTCCAAATCATTTCTTAGTGCTTGCATAAACGGTTGCTGGAAACCCAACTCTTAGATATTCTTTCCCATTAACGATAAGAATGTGAAAGAAATCACATTCATATGTTACGAATACCTTTTGTTTGTCCAGCTGCAAGGTTGAACTGGTTGGGAAATATCCATAACTTGAAGCCATAAAGAATCTTTAACACAAATATAACACGAGGAACCACTCCTGGGACACGAAAACATACACCAAGAGAAGGTGCTCTGCTCAAGAAAATTGCACTAAGCTCTAAGTATCTTCCTTGGACACTTCTTTTACATGGGTCATCAGAAGTTAACTTTGCGCAACTTCCATTACTAGTTGCACGTTGCTCTGAATGTGCTACCAACTCTTCAACCTCACCGTTCCTCACTACAGGTTTAAAATTAGAATGTTTTATTCTGGACTATGATTGCTAAAACCGCTTAAAAAGCAGTATTGTAGATCCAATGGCAGTGGATGGTTCCACGCAATTGAGTGAACATCGCATCTGACATTGCACGCAATCAAATGCCCTAATTCTACCTATTTCTTGGTTTATCGGTTAAAATACCGAGAGACCAAGAGTAGAATAGATTTCGGTTGTAATACCACAGAAAATACAATGTCTAAAATATAATGGCGGAAAGCACAATATAAAAGTTGCTTCCCTAGTTTTTTTTCCCAAGTTCAAACATGCTCCAACTTTAGTACCGGCAATGCATGTCGTATTGAAACACATACCACGTACGAGCTCAGTAAGTTCCCATTTATCTAACTGGTTATCGTACAGCAGCATTTTCTGTTGCAATTCTAATGCCTGTCTAATTTACTAGAACCGAGAAGTGAATCATCAATGCTTGTGGTCCTGATACTAATACTGGTATGAAACCCGCCGATCATCCTTCATTTCCCCAATATATTTTGCATAAGTGTTTCGTTCCAGTGAACTATCAAAGGAAGTCCTATATTTAAACGACTTTTGTAAGTTAACGGTCAATTCAGAGCGAATAGTTTGCATTCACCGTTTTATGGACGTTGTAAAATCCTCCCCATTTTGACCCATACTTTGTACTGTAGCAGCTACTATCAAAGTGGCGTTCTATCACTTATACTGGGCCCTGTCTAGAGTGGATGCTAGGTGTTTTAGCCAAATAATCTCATACACCTCAAACAACCGAAAAGAAAACAGAAACCACAGCCCGAGCTTGGAGCTGCATTTTCTACCCAAACTCAGGTAAGAGATAATGCAGCTTTGGAGCGGGGGGGGGGGGGGGAATCGTTACAACTCACTTTGAGCTTTTATTTTATTGACTAATTACTTAGTAGAGTAAACTAACGTTTTAAGTTATTCCATTTTATATGAAGAATAATATTATTTCGGGTAATGAAGCTATATACTCCAACTCTCGAAATTGCTAATTTTCAACAGAATTCGATCGCGTTGAGCGACCTCTAAATATTATTCAATTGAGCTAAAATTTTACATACATCATATTCATGAATGGTGTAAAAAAACTGCGGGGTAAGACCAGAGAAATTCAAAAAAAATTTTTTTTGAATCACCCTAATAAACATGCAAAATTATCACTTTTTATTGAATTATATGAGATATCACAGAAGGACAACATTGCTACTTTTTCATGGAATGGCCCATTTAGATGTGCACCCAATAATGCTGGGGAGTACAACTAATTTATAATTAAACCAAAACGATGCAAAAAATTTTAAACTTATGCATTTCATTTTCCGGAAAATTGCTGGTAGTATTTTTCCCCACCTTCATTTAAATTTGAGTCAATTAATTTTACATCTACACAACAAAATTATATGTTCTTAAAATTAATATATTAATTATAAATTATAATGTATATAATATAAAATATTAATTTTATATACAAGAGCTAATCAAAAATAATGCATATAAAATATCTTTTTCAAAATTACCTGCACTAACCCTAATTCCAGTCTTTTTTTCCAAAATAGTATCTATTACCGGAGCCAAGAAACATGTAACTCATAAGAAACAAATTTTATTGCCATATTTAGTAAGGTACAAACTTACTTCACTTCTCTACATAATCGCTGTTCACTTCTAAGCATTTTTCGTACCCCTGCACCAGCTTTTCTAACCCCCCTGCAAAGAAGTTTGCCGCCTGAGAGTTGAACCAGTTGACAACGGCGATTTTGAGTCCCTCTTCGGTTTCAAAACGTTTTCCACCGAGCCACTGTTTAAAGTTCAAGAAGAGGAAGTAGTCGCTCAGGTGCAATGTCGGGAATGTACGGTGGATGGTCAAAAAAATCCCAACAAAAATCTTGAATTTTCTTCTTAGAACGCGCGATATCGTAAAGCAGGATTATGCCAGATGACAGTTTACCGCGGAGTTTGCTTTAGATTAGATTGCACGATTGCACGTCTCAATTTGTTGATGTAACAACAAACAACAATTTTTAAATAGTAGTGCGTTCAAGTTGAGGAAATTCTTCAGCTAGGCCAACTGATGAAACGATTTCATCAGTCTGGATACTGGGCCTGCCACTCCGCTCTTCGTCAACTGTAGGTTTATAAGCCAGGCATAATTGCCGATGAATTTCAGTAGCCATTTTCTGGGTCTCCCAGGCAATGCTCCTCAGTTTCTGCAAGTAATGCCCTGCAAAGGAAATACAATGAGAAAAAACAAGTTTTGATTTAATGCATATTTATTTAAAGAAGGCTTCCCACTAAACTATGAAAATAAGCACTTTATTTTCTCTCCAACTCTTCATACAATATCACACCCAGTGTCTCTTTCCCACGTTCTTTGCAATTTTATCATTTTTACTTTGTGTACTCTCAGAATTTTTGCTAGATGAACATGTAAAAAGCTAAACTATTGTAAACTTAAATTAAAAAATTTTGGGACTGGAACAAAAAGCAAAAAAAATTCAAACACAAGTCAATATTAAGCATTCGGCAGGAAGTTTCCCCTTAAGTGACTGCAGCATGATGCCAGGGTGAAAAAAATAAATTTTCGAATTTCGAATCGCCTGGGGTCTCAAAAGTTGCTCTACTGCCTAGAATAATATCCTTAGGTTTCCATATTGTCCCAAATAATATCAAAAGTACCAAAAGTTCAAACTTTTTTTTACGAAATTGAAAATACATATTTTAGAAATGTTAGGGGACATAAATATGAACTCTTAGTTACATTAGTATCTCTTAAAAGTTTGAGTTCAATAGGAGTAATTTCTCTAAATTTCCCAAAAGCCAAAAAAATAACCGAAAATCGACATTTAAGCTTTCATTTTCACACGATACGAAAAAACCGAAATAGGTTAAGTGTACACAATATGGAAATTTTAAACACTGAGTTAACTTTCACAACCCCTTTCATTTCCAAAATATGTATTTTCAATTTTGAAAATCAATTCGAAAAAGGTCGATTTTTGGTATTTTTTTGGAGGTTTTTGGGACAATATGGAAATCTAAAGGTACTATCCTTGGGACTAAAATTTTAAGGGTAATTTAGTGGAGCCAAAAGGCAACGTTTGAAACCCCAGGGGTTTGAAATTCGAAAATTTATTTTTTTCACTCCACCCTAATGAAGAGTGTCCATATTTTCAATACATTCATACATAACAGATATTAGACGAGGAGATGTGAGAAAATTTTAATTCCGCAAAAGATGCTGTGAACTGGAAAAGTTTGGGAACCCCTGGTCTAATTGCATTAAAGTTGATAAACATGCAACAAATAAATTATTTAACCAAATCAAAACAATAACAAAGAAAACCAACTTTCCTACCACACATACACACTAGGTTTTAACATGCCAAAGAGAAGGTACAACATTAGAGATGCACCAAGTAGCACTTTGGCCAAGTACTCAGCCTTTCACTACTCGGCCGAGTACCAAGTACATACATACACGTTACAGGGTTAGAAATAACTAAAAAATCTTACGGGCCCTACTGACCAGTGAACAGGAATCTTTTTCTTTAAATATTAGAAGTCAATCTTTTTCTCACTTTAAAAATTACTCATTTTTACGTCTGTGTTGTTATCATTATGCCACAAGTTTGATTAGGAATATATTGGAATATGAGACAAAGTTTTTTTTAAACAAGTTCATTAATATTTGTCTTAAGGATCACTTGGATTGTTCCTGATCATAGGTAAGTTGCCCAACACCAATATGAAAAAGGTAACTAGTACATTCGCACATCCTTAGTTAGCTTTTACACTAATTTGGTTTTAAACCTGTTTTTAAAACTTTTACATAAAATTCAAGTCATATTTTATATTTCTAGCAATTGTAAATAATTGCATTATATATATTTTTGCATCTTTTTAATTACTGAAAAAAATATCTTGAATAATATTCAATTATCAGGGACCGCGCTAAGGATTTTAAGTTGTTAGCCAGTATATAAGCCAAATTTCAAAAGTCTTAGCCAAACTTCGAGAGTTTTAATCAAAGAATTTTAATTGTTTGTTTTTTTAATGTAATAAGTGTATTTTTCCCCCAAGTGAAAATTTCTGACAATTTTCCATTCGCCAATACTTTAGCCAAATCAGAATTTTTTTCGCCGAATTTTCTATTTTATAGCATTTGGCGAGGTGGCGAACGCTTAGCGCGGCCCCCTGAATTATTTACATTTACTCGGTATCGGCCGAGTACCCGATTCAAATTTAGTACCGGATAGGAATATTTACCGAGTACTCGGTGCATCTCTATTCAACATCTGAAATTATTTAATACACAAACTGATCACATATGGAAAGTTCTTCATAAATAGGATAACTAACTTATTTCAAACATGATTGTTTACATTAAAAGTACAGTGCCACCGGTGTTTGAGATCTCCTCTTTATGTTATATTAATATAGTTTAAGATAGTAAAATTTAACTAAGTTGTCAGTAGACAAATTTTACCTTTATTCGTGTTACATATTGAGTTGCTACAGTCATTTTAGGAGTGGATTATAATTGCATACCATAAATTTATACAGTCGAGCCTGTCTATCTCGAATCATGGAACACAAGAAAAATTCGAAAGGGAGGTTTCGAGACATAGAGATGGAAATTACAAAGTAAGCAATTGGAAAAAGTCAAACCCTTAATAGATTGTTTTGCTGTTGTTGATATATTTCTACGTTTTCAGGAATTCAATTCAAAATCCTCACACACAGGGTTGGGTTTTTCCCTGGAAAAACTGGTTTTACCAGGACATGAGAAAAACCAGGTTTTTACCGGGGAAAAAACCTAGGAAATACTGTTTGTCCCTTTCTAAATAAGCCTTTGCATAGATCTTATACACTCAGGCACATTGAAAATAGCGACCCAAGAAGAAAGCATCGGATTGAAATGAAATTTAATACACATAATGATACAGATGAGAGGTTCACTTGATCTCAAAATCAAGACAATTGAACGAATACAGGGTGTGCAAGGACACACATACAGAGCAACTTCAATAGCGCGTTGGACCACCTCTAGCTGCAATTCATGCCGCCATACGGCCCGGCATTGAGTTGATTAGACGCCTGATGTTGTCCTGAGGCAGACGGGCCCACAAATTTGTAACAGCCAACTCCAAATCACTCACAGAGTGACACGATGGCATCTGACGTTTTAGCTGATCCCACACATACTCTAAAGGGGATAAGTCGGGGGAGCGGGCCGGCCATGGAAGAGTCTGAAAATGACGTAGGAAGTCTTGAGCAACTCTTGCTGTATGCGGACGAGCATTATCTTGCTGGAAAATTGCCCCTAGGAGACCATTTAGGAAAGGTCCTACATGGGGTCGAAGAATGTTATCAACGTACCGTTGGCCGGTTAAGTTTCCACGCATCACAATTAGATTGGACCGGCTATCATAGGATATGGCCCCCCAGACCATTACACCAGCTGTGCGGGCAATGTGACGTAGAACAGCGTGGGAGGAATTGTACCGCTCAGCTGGGCGCCTCCACACCGGTATAAGGCTATATCAATTGTGGAATATCACAGATTGGCAAAAAGTTGTGTTTAGTAATGAGTCTAGGTTTGTTTTAGGGACTGATGATAACCGTATACCGGTGTGGAGGCGCCCAGCTGAGCGGTACAATTCCTCCCACACTGTTCTACGTCACATTGCCCGCACAGCTGGTGTAATGGTCTGGGGGGCCATATCCTATGATAGCCGGTCCAATCTAATTGTGATGCGTGGAAACTTAACCGGCCAACGGTACGTTGATAATATTCTTCGACCCCATGTAGGACCTTTCCTAAATGGTCTCCCAGGGGCAATTTTCCAGCAAGATAATGCTCGTCCGCATACAGCAAGAGTTGCTCAAGACTTCCTACGTCATTTTCAGACTCTTCCATGGCCGGCCCGCTCCCCCGACTTATCCCCTTTAGAGCATGTGTGGGATCAGGTAAAACGTCAGATGCCGTCGTGTCACTCTGTGCGTGATTTGGAGTTGGCTGTTACAAATTTGTGGGCCCATCTGCCTCAGGACAACATCAGGCGTCTAATCAACTCAATGCCGGGCCGTATGGCGGCATGAATTTTAGCTAGAGGTGGTCCAACGCGCTATTGAAGTTGCTCTGTATGTGTGTCCTTGCACACCCTGTATTCGTTCAATTGTCTTGATTTTAAGATCAAGTGAACCTCTCATCTGTATCATTATGTGTATTAAATTTCATTTCAATCCGATGCTTTCTTCTTGGGTCGCTATTTTCAATGTGCCTGAGTGTATTTTACTATTATGTCCTATGTATTATTTTGTCTTAATATATTATTCCATATTACCAAAAACACCATGTGACAAGTAATGAAATGACAACTATCTCACGAGTTAAAGATGTATAGAATAAATAAATAAATAAGAGGGAAGGTTTTCGTTTCGGATAAATTAATAATCTCACTAAATTTTTAAAGTTCATCAGTAGGTAATATAAATGAATGTTAATCAAAATAATTTATTTGTGTTACATGTGAATTATACTAAACTAAATCAGCTATTGCACTAATCATGCACACGAAAAAATTGCATTTTTCCACAGAATGAATGTTAAGAGGACACAAATATTTATATTGTTAAATTTATGTGTTTTCCTTTCTTTAAAAATTTTCTTAAGAAAAAATTAACTGCATTTATTTTACGCATGAATGAACTTAGCAAACATATCCGTTGAAAATTAATTATTTGAATAAAATTACCGAAACAATAATTATGTTTTAAGCATGAGAATTTTTACAATAACATATATTTATGAGTTTAGACTTTCATTTATTCTTTAGCACATATTGCAAAAGAAAACAACAACGGCAAATATTTTTAGAAGCATTTTTTTATTTTGTTGGCTCACAAAAAACCAGCAAAGTCAACAATAAAAACACATTATCACCATCAAAATAAAAAAATGCTTTCCTTTTCATTTGGATCCCCCCCCCCCCCGTGTACATAGCTCATATTAGGAGGTTGTGGATATTATAGTAGTGTTCGTAACTTAAGTTCTAGCTTTGAACGAATGATTAGTCGTTGAAATTTGATTAAAATTTAAAAGAGGGGAGGGAGAGATTGTTCATGTTTATACAGCCTTGATCATTTTACCTTAACTTACACTTTTAAAATCAAAAACATTTTTATTGAAAGGAAACCCCTTGAATGTTTTATATTTTTGTCCAAGATGGTAAAAACCATGGAGAAATCGGGTTCTTCTAAGGAAGGTAAATACCATGATAAAAACCACACAGATGGTAAAAAACAATGCCAACTCTGTAAACAACACACATTATATAAGATCCATCATTTCGAATTATTTCGGGAGGGGAGGGGGACACAAAGGGTGTAAACTCAATGTAAATAATGCTAAAAACAGCTTACCATTTACACATATAGATACAGGACAGGCTTAGTTTTCGCGGGCTTCGTCCGTTAGTGAAATCGATAAAGTTAAAATTGTGCTATACTTATTGCTAAGACAACTGGTTAATTCAAATAGGTAGCAAATAAAAATAAAAGCAGGGTAACTGTTCATAATCATAACAGTAAAAATTAAAAACTTACCCGTCCATCGGCGCTGGGGAAATTCCCTTTCCTTCCTGCTCGCGTAGTGATATGTGTTTTCGTCGGAGCTGAATCGTGGGGTGTGGTTAGTCACGCGTACGAAACAAATAGTCCTTTATTTTATTGGAAATAAGCGGATTTGTAGACATAGAAAATCGTTTCATGATGATAAACTTTGTCTTTTTCTACGAATTTAAATTGTTTCAATGTAAATAAAGTAATATTTCCCTTTTCCGTATTTGTGAAATATTTAAGTAACAGGTCTGTCTCAAAACTCAAATTTTCGGAGACTCAAATTCAAGACCAATTGACTCGGAAAAAACAAGTCACTATTTTGTCTCATTTTCAAGCAAGTCAGTTTTAACAGTGTACCATCATGAAACATTATTCAGCAGATAAATGTTCTTTTCAGAACGTAATTCAGCAGGTGCTTGGTTGTATTTAGCAAAATACCCGTTCAATCAACGTTAAAATTATCGATACTTGGAAACTGAATCTGTAAGAGTGGCAAAAAGCAAATACTAACTAGGGCCGAATTCAAGTGAAACACCATTGCAATCGCTTCGAGGCGATCGCAATAGACCAAAATTGCAATCGCTACTGAAAGTTGAATTACATTAGAATCGCATTTCGTAGCGATTGTATCGTTTCACTTGAATCCAAATTTGGGAATTTGCGATTGCAATGGTGAGTTCGATCGTCCGCGTTTCACTTGAATTCGGCTCATAAATTCTTGCAACTGAGCTGTCGATCGTCGGCAGATTAATTTTGATCCTTTTCTTAGTTTGGAAGAAATAAACTTTACTGAAGTGAAGTGAAGAATGAGATAAAAAGAATAAATAAAAATTGATGGAACGAACAGACACAGGGGATTTTTGATGGAACATTCTGAATTGATTTTTTTGCAGCTTGAGATGTAAATAGTCGAAACGTAAATAGTTAATTCTAATATGATATTTTATAAAAAATAATTTCTCTTTTCGAATATTCTCTTCACAACAGCGACACAATTGCAATCGCCCAGATGAAGCGGAAAGTCGGTAAGATTTTACCTTCATAAGATTATTTTAAAAGATCCGCTAGCACATAAATAAAAACAAAATGCAATTTTCTCTCAATGTTCCTCCAGTAGCAAGGCAAAAATAAACCACAATAAATGGTAACAATAAGACACTCATGCTTTAAATTAGCAAACATAGAAGGAATCTAAATTTACCTGAAAATTATATGAATGATTTTGTTGCCGTTTCGTTCTAGTATGAATTATTGGCTTTAACAAGATAAATTTAGTCTTTCTGACACAATCTAGGGTTAACCTTTATGTACCGATAAATATGTTTTTTGATATACTTTCAACTAAAAATACCAAAAATATACATAAAAATTCATTAATAACTTAATATAGGACATAAAAGGTTAAATGATACAGAAGGAAAGATAAAATTTCCAGAAAAATTTACACTGCGGAACATAATGAGATTTCATATTCGTTTGAAGCATTAATTTTATTACATTTCCCCAAAACACAATATTTTTTCTTTTGCTGCAAAAAAAAAAAAAAAAAAAACCACTCTGTAAGGTAAGAACGAAATCAACTTTGTCAAGCTTTTTGTTGTCTCGGAAGTATAGGAGCTGGGTCTTGATCTGAACTGCAGAAGTCCACGCCTGATGAGTCGTCTGAAACTTAATCCAGGTAATCCACATCACTTTCAGAATTTCTTCTTTTCTTATACCTCTTGCTAACTGTGGTTACTTTAATCCTTTTTTCTTTTGCTCTACAACATTCTTTTCTGAACTATATGTTGAGATTATAGTTTTCCCTTTTCAAATACGTCTGATTGAGTTTTATTATTATTATTATTACTATAGTTATTATATACTGTCGGCCCCGCTTAAACGAATACTGTCGTTTCCAAGAAATATTATTCGTTTAAACTGGGTATTCGATTAAGCGGGGATCTTTAACATTACGTCTGTGGCATCGGTTCCGAGATATTTTATCCATATAAGCTGGGAATCCGTTTATCCGTTACCCGATTAAGCGGGGATGACAGTATCGACGAATTTATATTGTCTCAATGTTTCTCGTTGCAATAGGTAAACACGATGCTGCCATTTTCAGACAAAAAAAATTATGAGCATTATTTCCCTCCAAATAGGAACGTTAAATAAAAGACTAATGCAATATTAAGGACAGCGATCTGTGCAGTTTACCTAACAATTTAGATGCAATTCAACAAGTTATGAATACATGCTTTAAAATATCCATTTCTCATGGGTATGAAGGAAGCTTTTGACACTGCGGTAGTTTTCTTTTACATGTCACTTCATTGCGATTAAACAAGAAGTTTCAAAAAGTTTTTTGAATCCTTTTTGTAGAAATCATTTTATTAATTCCAAAACATCTGGAAAAAGTGAAAAGAAAAAACAAGCATTTTATTATAGTTCAAGCACATTTCTGTACTTCAGAACCAGAACGACGTAAGTCCAAAAATGGCAATTTTCACTTAATTAATGTACGTAGAATCTTATTTCGCATTGACCCATGAGAACGTTATTCCATAAAAGAATTTCCTTCACAATTATTTAGCAGCAGTCCCATCTTTTGCATGCATCCGATAATCGTTTTTGCCCTCTCTTGAAAAGTTGCAAAAATAGACTTACGTTAGTCTGGTTCTGAGGTACAGATTTGATGCCAGCTTTTGTTTTATTCTTTCATGTTTTCCACTTTTTAATTGGAATTTTCGTCCAAAAGTGCAGTACAGTTTATCTAAAGCCTCGTGCTTGTTATTTTTATTTTATAGTTTTCCACTTTTGTGTTGTGCGTTAAACATTCACTTCCAAAAAGTTTCCACTTGAAAAAATGAACATCAGGACTCAGACCGCCAAATTCATCGTAATATACTTGGAAATATTTCACATCATTGTTTTTGTTGACTTTTTAAAAAATAAAACGCAACGATGAAAACAATCCGTTAATCTCACACTGTCTTGGTGTATCTTTTTCCAAAGCAACGACAAAAATAATTACCAACACCGCTTACTTAAAATGTTGAATTCAATTTATTTCTAAAGCTGCAACCGGATTGAGTAATAACTGGCACCGATAATTACCGGCATTCGAAAGGAAATATTTACAAACAGTGCGAAAATAAAACAAAGAGGAAACAAACGATACACACTCGGGCCGTCAGTCCTCATTGTTAAGCTTATTGCTACGGCTGTAATTGTTCCAAATTACCCCACCGAGTTGCAGAAGAAATTATTTCTTTCACTCGAGGCCTCATTTTTCACCTCGTTGGGAAAACGGAATGCAGAAATTTTCTTCCGAGTGTTTCTCGGGAGGTATTTATGTGCCTCGCGAGGCCAATTAGGATCTAGAATTTCAGCCTTGAAGAATTGTTCGTCTTCATCGAAACCGTTCGGGGAGATGCTGAACTGTGCTTGTATTCGAATTTTCTTTTAATTATTCGTAGGAATGTATTAGATTAGTAATGGTTTCTTTGCTGTTGCTGTGATTTGTAGGGGAGGAAAAAATTTGATATTCCACATTGCTTTGATATTAAAATCTAAATGAAATTATTTCTTTGCTGATTATATTAGAAGGCAGGCATGAGTTAAATTCTAACTATCGTCAATCCATCATTAATTTAAAAGTATGCGTAAGTTCTTTTTTTTTTCTTTTATTCAATAATGTGTAAAAGCACAATGTTGTCAGAAAAGTACATCAAATTGTAATTTTGATAGAATTAAGGTAAGAAACACCATTATGAATGACTCATTAAAAAAGAAAAGATTTTTCAGAGAAAAATATCTTAACAGTCTTATACAACTAGCCAAGGGGATTTGCGGCAAT
Organism: Uloborus plumipes; assembly: GCA_038373865.1. Lineage (NCBI taxonomy): Eukaryota > Metazoa > Arthropoda > Arachnida > Araneae > Uloboridae > Uloborus > Uloborus plumipes. The sequence goes on from JAXGGA010010968.1 coordinate 25,819, forward strand.
TTTCCTTTAACTGAAACCATTTTCCATTCATTATTCGCAATTGTTGAATTGAAATACGTTGATTTAAGCTACTGGTGATTGAAGAAATTCCCCTAATAGGTAAAACTTTTGAACTCTGCGCAAACAAAACAGATGTCTCATTGGATCTGCCATATCTCACGTAATCGGGTCGATCTTGGTTTTACCTCATTCAACCGCCATTGGCAAAAACTGCAGCGCCTCTTATAGTTTATTTTAACCACGACTCATTCATTTTTGTTTTAGATAACGGCTAAAAATAACGCTTCAAACTGATAAGCAAAGCTTTTGCTAAGGAAAATGTTACAAAACTTCGAATTAATGCAGGTTTTTAGTGAAAATAAGTATAGGAATGTCGTATAATTATATAAATTGAACTTTTACTTTGATTTTCATTTCGTTGTGATAAATTGTATTTTATTTAAACCATAGTTGCCTTCCTTCTATTGAAAGAACAAATAGAAAAATGTTAGAAAACTCTAGCAAATAGCTATTTCGGGGCTATTATAAATGAAGCCCCATCATCAGTGCAAAAAGATGATGGTTCACTGACCACAGTCAAGTGAACCAGGAATGCGAGAAACGTGAGGGTAAATAAACAGAACAGAAAGAGTAGGTACGCAGAAACTGTTACGTCATGGGTTAACCCATGACGTAATAGTTCACCCTCACGTTTCTCGCATTCCTGATTCACTTGACTGTGGTCAGTGAACCATCATCTTTTTGCACTGATGATGGGGCTTCAGTTATAATAGCCCCGAAACCCGAAATAGCTATTTGCTAGAGTTTTCTAACTCTTTTTAAACCTTTTTTTTTGTACTTTTGGACACGTTGTCTTGCAATTTTAACTTCATTAATTGTACAAAGTTTTCGAATGCTTTTCTTACAAAAAAAATGTTGTCTGAAATTTTTTTATGTATAGGCTAAGTAGAATTAATGAGGGAACGTGCATGTGACAGAATAAAAGTAATAACACTGCAGAAATAGACAAAAATTGAAAAATTTTAGAAGCCTCGAAAATTTTTTAGATGCCAGACAAATGATTTATAGGAGTTTATAGAAAACTCAGACAAACATGGCTTCTTAAAGATTCTTATTTTAAATGAACAAGTCACTAAGTCCCCTCCCCCTCTCTATTTTGTCAGGCCCTTCCATTGGAACATATTATCAAATACTATAATTTTATTATTCCTTTATTATTTGTTTTCATAAAAAAAGTTACTTCTGTAAAGAAATGAAAAATTTCAGCAAATTGAATCATTCGTCTAAACCAAAGTTGGGGATTTGTCATTTTTTTCAATTACCTGGTTAATTGATCAAAAAAGTAATTCCAATTAAATCAATCGCAAATATAAACTAATAATTGCACTTTCCAATTAATTTAGTTGAATTATTGTATGTTAATCGTTTCTGACAATTAAAACAATTGCAATCATTTTTTAATTGTGTTGTGAAACAATTAAAACTAACAATTGACTTTATGTATCAATAGCCATTACAGTTAATTACTGTTGTAATTGTGTGTTCAATGTTTCAATAAGTTTCATTAAAGTTACTGGTGATTTATTTGCATTGATCTTTTATTTGTTGCTAACATGTGCATTTAAATAGTTAGATAGTAATATGGTACCCATCCACATCCCAGGTAGACCCATCGCCTGTACAGTATATTATACAAAGCCAGTAATTTTTTTAAGAGATAGTTTTAATTTAAATTCACAAACAATTGAAAATTGTTAATTGTAGTTAACTACAACTAACAATTAATTGTTAAACTTTAGGAACCGGGCGGTACACATGTTGTACCATAAGTCTTTTTTTTTTTAAGAGGACGGGATTGAAATTTTCACTCTAACCCTTTGGAGCCGGGGATTTTTTCAAGGTTTCATACGTCTGGTACGACAGTTTATACCTTCTCTTTTCAATGGAAAAGAAATCTATAGTTCAACTGTCGTAGTACCTGGGTTGAAAGAAAAATTTCTATATGAACAAGCCCGGATCCAAAAGGTTAACTGTTACTACTACAGTCAACAATTAATAAATTGCTAATTGTAATTTTTCACAATTACAATTGATCAATCGTTGGTTGTTGTGGTTATGTTCGCCAATTAATCAATTGTTAATCTTTAATTGTCCATGCAATTAAAACTTGCCCAACACTGCTCTAAACTAGTAACAGACAAGAACATAGCCACGAAAAAAGCACGCTTTAACAGGGAAATGGATTCCTTCAGTATTAAAAAGATTGCCAAACGAAGCCATCGACGACCCACTTGTCACATAAAGTAATTTCAAACCTTTCATTGCCCACAATAACAACGTGCCAAAGAACAATCCCTCTCACAGTCTATTGCCAGAATGCTTCATCGAGCCCACATTAATTCAAATTATCCAGTGAGAGAGACAACCACCGGGGCCCCAGTTGTCGATATATCCACCGACCGAACAGATGTGTATCCCCCACCCCCGCAGAGGGAGGAAAACTCCCACGCCTCCCCTCCTCCCCCGTGTGTAAATAACCACCAAGCGATCCAATGCGTCTGTCAGCGAACTGGGTCGTCCCCTTGGTTCCATTGATTAGTTCGTGACCGGTGTGTATCTCTCGGGGTCAATTAGGGACTAATTATGGCATTACCTTAGCGCCCAGCTGCAGGGATGTCCACGCCACATCCATCGGAAAACGAGGCCCGATAAGTAATTTGGTCTGACTCAGTGCTCGGCCGAAAGCCGGCTGCTCTTCGATTAGGTAGCTTGCCGGACAGCATTAGCTACTCACCAGACGTCAGAACAGTGCGCGGGCTTCGCCTTTTGACAATGATTTCGAATGTTTATTCAACGTGACGCATTTTCTAAATCATGTCCGATGCTCGGTAATGCTGCTTTAAAGACCGATGGAATAAAATTATGGGGCCGTATTGGAATATTGGGTCGTACAGTTAATGTGGTGGACCCGCGGAGGGGATGAAAGGGTGTAATCCCTTCACAGGTGTCCGTGTTTAAAATAATTTACTAAAAATTTAGCCTTTAGTACAAACTTTCAGATTTCTAATCTGACTAAGGAAGAAACTTTCTCAATAAAATAATTTAATTAAAGTTTGTTAACTTCCTATTTATTTACTTATTTATTCCTTTAAATTTAATTCTTTCAATTAGTGATTTCACTTTTATCGAAAAAAATATGATATCTTCTTCCGATGAACAAAATTATCACCAGGCAAAAACTACAAACATAATACATTTTTTTTCTGCCATATTTTACACATTTGCCCCAGTGGCGGATTTACCATGTCGCAGCTGTCGCAATTGCGAAGGACCCTCAAAATGTAGAGCTCCCGAAAAAGATCACAATACACCTGTTCCACAAACTCTTCCATTTCAAAAGTTTTGGACTATGGGGCCCCAAAAGTACAATACAAGGGCCCCCAAACTATTATTTCGACACCGATTGGCCATAACATGATATATTTTCGTCTGATACCTAAAGCATAGTTATTATTTTTGGCATATGCAATGACGGAATTTGTCCTCTCCTTCTTATCTGTACTTATTAAATGCGCGTAAATGATTTTATTTCAGAAGGTCAATGTCAGATTTTTTTCTTTCTATGCGAGAAATATTAATGTTGCTACTTCGTCTCCATTGACTTTTCATCACTTCCTGCTTTGAATATCCTTCATTGTTGCAGGCTGTGGGCCGCCTGTTAATCAGGGCTCAAAATTGAAGGATTCCGTCGTTGAGGCCCGTTAATGTAAAATACTTAACAATTACATTCGAGTAATTCCCTTCTCCTTCAGTTCTGTGCCTCAACTCAGTGGGTGGAGATAAATTGTAGCTACCATCTATCAAAGGTGACTTTGGTCTCCAGGTTGTTCGAGTTGTCAACGCGGTTCTTATGGACGTACATAGGAAGATGTTGATTATATAGGTACCATCTGTCGGCCTTTCAGCAAAGTACAAGGAGTGGTATTTGAAAGCTTCAGCATGATTCCAGCCTTTTAAGGATTCAAAATACTAAATGAATATAGGCGGAACTTCTGAGTCCCTCTGCTATATTTTCCATTTTTGCTATTAAATAAAATAATGCCACATCAACGGGAAAAAAATGACATCCGCAAACGTAGGCAACAAGACACCCGCGAGACTACATCATTACTTGTGTTATTGTAATACGCAAACAAAGGCTTGGAAGTATTATGTCGGGCCGTTACAATAAATAACAATCACAGGAGATGAGGAAATCAAATCTCAAAGGAACTATCAAGGGTAATGCGAAGATTAGTTCCAGAGTGAAGACGTTAGCGAAAATGACAAGATTAATTGCTCGCCACGCCAAACATCCTGAAGTAGGAAGCTGGGAGATTAACAGTTACCTTTGACTTAATTCCTCTCTCCGGTGACTCTTTGTTTCAATGCTGGTAAATACAATTATTCGCTCAAGATAATATCGATTCCTCTGAGGTTTGCATTCTGGCGGCGGAAACTGAATGTTAAACACCAGAATTGCCGGTGAGATTCCTCTTGGAGCGTAATGAAAGTAAATTTACAGGGAAAATGTTATCACACAGTGAATTTTTGTCCTTTGAGTAATCAGAGATTGCTTGTTGTTAATCCTGCTGATAAATAGAAGCAAAAAAACAACGTTTTAAAAGCACAAATAGGAAAAAATTTTAAAAGATGCGTACATGTTTCGAAGACCCTAGCCTCCTTCCTTGAGTGCCAAAAAGAAATGGAAAGGACAATGTATTGGAAGAGTTTAAATATAAAAAGAGCAAAAGTTAGGCCAATCAGGTGTCAGCATGTGCCGAGCCAGGATTGGACGTAGCGTTATCGGTGGATTCAAATTTAAAGGCATGAAGTAAAATTGGCGAGATGTGCGGAACTGCAACGGATGCGTTACAAATATTACTTAAATTATCATTGCTGATATCTTATTTTATTATTTTTCATGTATCCTAAATTTCTTGCGTTTTTGTGGAAAGAAGGCGACAAATGGAACCCAAAAGTTCAATCACACTTAGAGATGTAAAATTTCCGGAAATTTTGAAGTGATGGAAAAAAAAATCGTTTTTTTCCGGAAAAATTGGAAAAAAATAAAAAATTGACTTTTTTACAATTAAAAAGAGCGTTTTTTAATAGTTTTGTTTTTCATGGGCCATTTGAAAAGTTAATCATTAAAAATATATGCAATCAACACATATTATTTTTCCTGATGGCAGAAATACGCATAATTAGGTAGGTTTTAATAGGAAAAAAATAGCCATTCTGTTTTATGACTCAAAGCTTTCTTGGTCAAACTCCACAAATGAATCATATCGTCATTTCACTGTTAATATTGGATAAAGTGTGTCTAACCCTTACAATTAAATTTTCGATTTTAGACTGCCTTTAAAACTTAAAATAATAAGTAGATACTTTCAAACATCAATAATAGTGTTTGAAAGAAAAATCAGAATGATTTTTCTCCTTTGCAATATAACCTCACTATCTAAAAATGAAAACTATTGAGTTCTGGTTTTTCCCCACCCAATCTAAATCCAAATAAAAATTAAATGATTTTTTTTTTAAACCTTTCTAATAGAAAACTATAAACTGCGTAATGGTTTCTAAACCTGAACAAAATTTACACTGGAGTTTCAACTTACTGCACTGCCTTGCTAAGCACAATAGTCGTACCCCAACTTTTCAACAAAACCAGAGTTATTAACCAGAGGTTGCTCTCTGTTTCGTACGTGTTATTAATAAAATGTTTTATAGTCATTTGTGATTGGAAACTTTTTTTTTAATCTGCTGAATAAAAAGTCATCACAACAAAATATATGGAGGCGCAGCTCTTTAAAATGCAATATCTCAGTTTGAGCTCAATTGCAGATTCTACTATGTGCTTAGCAAGCACGGCAATATACATTTAGTTCGCATAGTCAGCGGAAACCTAGTTCTGTGGCTGAAGTTATGCTTATTCATTTCATGAAGAAGTAAAATTAGTTTTTCACTAAAAGGACGTTAGTTTTGTTAAAGAAGCTTCTGTGAAGAGTTGTTGTGTTGAGAGAGTTTTAATAGTTGATAGCGTTGAATTCTGCTTGAAATTTGCAATAAAGGTAAGTGTACTTACTTTAATATAGTTTTTTTTAATTATTTAGTTATTTATTTTATATTTTGTGCTACTTTAAATACACAGAACGTTAATAAAAATAATCATCTTAGTACGATTTGAATTCTGAATTGTTAGACACATAAAAATATTTGAAAGATATGTAAACTATTTAAATTAAGTTATTAAATTTTTTGTAAATATGCTGTCATAATGTTAGTAATATTGCATATTAATATAAAATTTTGGAAAATATCTAAATACCAAAAGGAAATTAACGCTTTTTAACAGAAAATTGATAAATCAATGATATAAAATTAAATATGCATGTAACAGTTCCCTAGCAGCAGCATCTCATCGGCCGATGATCGGCCATTCATCGAAACCCGATGAAATTCTCATCGGCCGATCATCCAATATGTCTCATCGGCCAAGCAGAATCCGAGCAGCAAAATCCGATGAGAATACGATGAGATTTGGAGCATTTTACGAGCAGAACAGTCCCGTGCCGAGGAATTACATCGGGAAACTTGATCGGAAGGATATCGTTTTCCGATGGAATATAGCTCATCTTTTTTTCATCGGAAAGTTGATCGGAAGGATATCGCTTTCCGATGAAAAGTAGCTCATCGAAAACCGTGCTCGGATACTGATCGGAACTATGTCATCGTGCGTTACAGGATCAGTTTACGAGGAGTTGGTTGATCGGCCGAGCAAAATCCGATGAGTTGATGCTACTTGGGTTTATTTTATACATACAAAGTAAAGGAAGTACATAAAGAAAATCAGTTAAAAAGTGAGGTAATGCATTTTGTATGAAAGAATTCATATAATTAAATGAAAATTTTTGTGCGTAAGCCATTATCAATAATGAAATAATTTTACCTTTCAGTGGCGATATGTAGATTTTCATAAGAAATAATTTATGTACTTTTAATATCAAAAATACACTAATAGTAGGCCAAATATAAAATCTGTTGTGTTTACAAAAGTTGGAATTTAATCAGAATTATTTTTTTACCTAATTGAGCAGTGGTTCACTTATTACAAAATATTAAAATGTGTTTCTAACATAAATTTCTGTACTTATTTACTATTGCTTTAACATTTTCAATTAAAAATTGTGCTGTTCAAGAGTAGAGAACGTAATGTTTATAAAATGGCCAATATTTAAGTATTTCCTTAAAAACTGGAAAAATTTTATTTATCTTTTTTTCTGCTTCCAAACTGAAAATTATCGACCAGAAATTGAACATTTTAGCACAATTTCAGTATCCAAATTTCATAATTATCTTAAAAAACTAGTATTTTGTACACGATTTAAAAAAAATGATCTTTGATACCTGCAATGTAATTAAATAAGGAAAAAAAACGAAAATAATGGCTATATGCTTTTGCATCAAGATGTTTAGGGGATTTAAATGAAAAACAAAAATGCAGGATTCAATATATTAACGCTTCTAGAAATTATACTAACAAAAGATTTTCTAGTCATTTCTTTCTTAAAAATTAAATGCAAAAATTCAATTTTTTTGGAGTGGAAATAAACCTCCTCTGAAAAAAACGGAAAAAAAAGGTTTTTTTCCGAAAATTTCCGGTTTTTTTTCTGACCATTTTCCTCTCTAATCACACTGTAAAAATTTTGAATAACTGCTGGATGGGAAATTAGTTACTAACTCCACATGTTCCAAGTTGTGATAATTTACACCATAGTTTCTTCAAAATGTTAAAACAAATAAATAAGAAAAAAAAGACCGCAAAAAAATCAGGCGTTGAGAACATGTCCGTTTTATTTTATTTTAAAATTTAGAAATTCCTGAAATATGATACGCGTACTTCCAGAGAGACGAAAATAGTTTTGTGGGGTCATGCGTCGAGCCGAGATGACACAATGGGTGAACTTAAGATTTAACTAAGTGGACAGTCGAAAGAATTTCGAAATGTTCCTGAAATAATAGGTAGCTAATAAGATTAAGTTCTTCCAGTAACATGGCGAAAAACAGGAAAACTCCGCTAAAAGTTAGCAAGAACTCTGAAATTAATCAGGAATTCGGAATCCTTCAAGTTCTGATTTATCGTAGAAAGCCAGTCGTGTATGTTTCTGGAATAAAACAGGAACCTTCAAAAAAAAAAAAAAAAAAGATGGAAAAATATATCGCACCCTTGCTACAAAGTGCCACAACTCAAAAAACTACTTTTTCCAGGAATTGCAAAAACTATTCCCGAGCTGACTAGGCACATTTTAGTATTTTTGAATTTGTCAATATGAAGACTGATACATCTCAAACTATGATCGTTAGTTACGCACGTTACTCTACGACGGCTGGGCGACAACTCAAGATGTGGCATTTCAGTGGAAGGAGTCCTATGCATCTTGATAACAACAAAACGCCATAACTGCCCTTTGGCGGCTGATTTTTCAATGCAACTTCTGGCTCTTTTGAAGATTGGTAAAGACGTGCAAACTACGTCTGATGACGGTCATAACTCAAAAATTACAATTTTTGAGTTGTGGCACTTTTGTAGCAAGGGTGCGATGTGTATAGTAATAGCTTTGCAACTTTCTGATTTGCGAGGAAAGCACCTAAAGCAAATATGCTCGGACATATGACAGAAATCCAAGACAATACAAAGCAGCTTATTTGACTGCAATCCTTGCTAAACTGCAGTATCTAGGCACCATATTTTAATGCTTGTTAAGTCAATCTGTATGGACCGCAACTGCGCTGAAGGCGAAACACCTAGATGATTTATTTTATTCATTTATTTATTTATTTTTAACACTGGTAGCAAAAAAATGTTTTTCACAATAGTGAGAAATCTGTATTCATGAAACTTGCAGCGATTCTGGAAACTTTTCCCCAAATATATTTGTTTTTGGCGGAAAACTAGAGCAAACCCGTCCAAATACTGGAACTCTACCCGAAAATAATTTGTGACGTTTCGAATTTATCTTACTGCGGGACACGCCACGCGCTCTCCCGCGGGAAGTGGCGACATTCACATAAAGGTGTAGAGAAAACCCCCAAAGTGGTAAAAGATTATTATACAATGTTTTTAAATCAGCGAACCTAGTACTTTTACAAAAATTAAATTCAAAAGAGATTTAGTTACAAATTATTCTGTGTTATATTAAAATGCGAAACAATTTAAAAATTAAACGTATGTTCCTACAAAATATTTTTTGTATGAATTAGTTTCTTTAAAATTCAGCAATTAAATGTCATCTATTGGAACTCAGACAGAATTCAAATTTGAAATAGCATGCAAATAGATTCCATCAATTATTATGCTTCAATTCAGCACTGCTGCATTCGTAATAACACTGTTTGGGAATTCGCATCATTACTAGAAGTTTAAACATGGATAACAATTGAATCCATCCAGGATAATCACATTAGCAGCTTTAATGCAACACCTTCTCTATGTCATTACGCCAATGCTTTTTGTTCAGCGACAGGAATCATGATTTCTTGCTGCACCAATCACTTGTGTTCCTATTTTGATTTCAGTTCTTTTGTTACACATCCGAGTTTTATTCATAGGTTTCTTAGAACCTTATGAAAGTTTAACATTTCTGTATGCTAAAATTTTAAAGTAAACAAATTATGTATAAAATATATATTTCGTTCTCTGTGTCATTTACATTTTAATTGTTTCCATCTGTGTATTAAGTCGAAATATTTCCGTTATTTTCCAATCTAAATCAACTATTCTGATTATATTGCCAAGTGCAAATGATTCATTTGATTTTGAAGTGTTATACATATCCAAATGTATTGCATGTACAAGACACTGTTAACAGTACAGGTTGCACAAAGCACCTTTAAGGGTGAAACATTGTTACACCAACGGCACCTCCTGAGAGGTACCACTTAAAACCTTATGGCACCTTTGAAAGTTCCATTTGGATCCATGTGGCACCCTATGGCTATCTTATGACACCCCATGGGTGACACATGGCACACTTAAGAGCCACATGGCACCTTCAAGGGTGCCATAGGGAATCTAGTGGCACCCTCATGGGGATGCCGCTGGTGCTTCAACGTTTTAACTTTAAAGGTGCCTTAGGCAACCTGTAGTTTTAACTGTGTGCGGAATACATAAAAAAAACTACAAACTCACCTGAATGTGAAATTGCCTGAACTAGAAGCTAATACAAGGACAGTATATTTTTAAATGAGAGTTAAACAAGAAAGGCGGCTCTTTTTGTACGAGTGAGTCCTGATAACATCTAGGGTTTTCCTGGCTATGTCCTGATCCGTCATCACTGCCACCGGGATGCTGTTCTTGAGTTCCTTCAAGGCATTTGGTAGTGGCGAAAACTGAAAGAACAGATGAACATGACACATAACAAAATGAAATAAAAATTAAATTAAAGTTGCTTTGCTTGTTTTGTCGCCATTTTAAAAATACTGCACTCGCCTATTTAGCACCTGGTTAGCACAATTAAAACGTTTGGATGTGCAAAAAAAAAAAAAAAAAAAAAAAAAAAAACTATTCAACATTTCTTAGGAGGTGAGTAAAATGTAAATTTAAACCGAAATTTGAGGGAAATTCTTGCCATGGTTACAGTTCTTCTCTTACATCGTACAGGGAAGTAAAAAATAGATGGAATCACAAAGATAACAAAGTGAAAGAAACATTTTCGCATGAAAATATATCTCCTGCTGGCAGGACGTATTGAAATACTGTAATCTTTTAATTAAGATGCAGTGAATTCTTCATACTTATCCTAAAAGCATTAATAACTTTTTTTTATAATCAAAAGTCTATATTTTGGATATAAGAAATCAATTTCGGGCACCTCCAAAAGACAAAGGGAAGAGGAAATGATTGAAAAACTCACTGTGGATCTAGGGAATGTACTGAAAATAGTCGCGACCTATCTTTCGGTGAATATCAGGAGAAGACTTTAATTAAAAAATTTGTGGAGGGACAAAAAAAGAAAGTAATCAACAGCTTGCACTAATAATCTTTTGAACAGTAGTTGTGAAATTAATGCATATTCGGTAAGTAGAGATCGGTTCTTGTTTCTATTTTGTTCAATTTTTGCAGTCTTGTGATTTTTTTTCTAGTAACATTTGTGTAATAAATATTTAAATTTTTACAGCAACACAAATTTTAATTATTGAAATAATATAGATTGAATTAAGTCACGCTTAAAGTTGCAACAGGTATATACACCGTGAAAACCCTAAAAATATGCAGCAATCGTTGAATATAAAGTAGACTCAGGGAAGATGCCGCATCATGTGTTTCCCCCATAAGCGCCAGTAATAACAGCTAGTCAGTCAATTAGAATGAATGAGCATGCATATTGAGAATATACATAAATTGGTTTTGATTTACCGCATGTTTAATGGGCGTTTTTAAAGAGCTTTGTCGTTTTTCCCGCTACTAAAATACATTTCATTTTAATAAGTTGAAATTGATTTACTAGCGCTTTACGTTAATTTTCTGTACGGGGCATCTTACCACAAAGGTATCAGTCATCTTACTCCAAAATCGGGATTAGATACCAAAATGCAAGCGTTTGCAAATTATGAATTTTTACAGGTAAAAAATTGTTTTTCAATGTGAATTGTAATTTTTTACCAATCACAAAAGTCCATATTTTGTGGATAAAGTGCATTTTTTATAATTAAAGCAATGCTCTATATCACATAAAATAGTTAGAAAAGCACGGAGTCCTCCTTCAACCTAATTTACTATTTTTTACTGACCATTGTTTTCAATTTTTCTTACTTAGTAATGTCTGTTTAAATATTGTTGATTTACTCTCTCTCTCTTTTTAATAAAATGCTCGTATAAAGGAAGCGTTAAAGATAATTTTTAAAAATGTAAGCCAATACAAAAATTAATATTGTCAAAAGAAAACTTTTAAGTGACATTTTTTTTTTGGAGTTTGCTTCTGCAACTGCAGCAAAATAGCTTTGATTATCTTACATTTGAAATTTTATAATTTATGTAACTTAGTTTACCTTGCTTGGGAGCAAGGGGGGTTAATATCAACTACTAAATTGTTGGAATTTGTTTTTTGAGCTGTGTAGTTGGGCTTAGCAAAAATGCAAAATATTTCTAAATAATGCACAAAACAAATGCTCTTAAGTAGTAATAAGTGGTTCGGGTCTACCTGTGTGGCCGAGTTATGCTACTATTACGAAGTTATGTTTCCCTGCTAACAATAATGCATAGAAATGCGAGTCTGATCTGTAGTTTAAACACGCATTCAGTAAATTGTTTAAGGTCTCGGCGATTCTGTTAATTACATCGTAATAATAATTCCGCTGCACCAATATGGACCACAGATTAATTCATGCTGCGCATACCGGCATATCAGTTCCAGATGGCCATGTTGTGTTGATCGTGCTCGCACGAAATAGATTAAAATATCACGATTAATTAAATGCGTTGAATTTGATTACGTTTGCTTATGAATCCATGAAATCTGGAGGACAATAGAAGTTTCTGGCAGTGGTCAAATGAATGTGTGGTCGCCGCTCTAACGCTGCCTTACTGCAAATAAAATTTTGCAAATACGTTAGCAACTGTTTTTTCTTGTTACAAGCAGTTTTAGCATATTGCGAACATTCACGATATTTCTTAAAAACATTATATGTAATTATACATAATTTCATAACCTGTTATATGAAAAACGGAAATACGATTCAAGATTTGAAGGGTTTGAAGAATGAAGTGGCTGTGTTACATTTTTTTGAAAATACACTCTGGACAATGGTAAGCAATGGATACAGGTAAGCAAATAAAACTTGCTACATCAAAAAGTAGATGTCATTAGACCAACTTCAAACGCTCACTTAACCACGAAACCAGAAAACCAAAAATCTGCAGCAATAGAACTTTAAACTTTATTTACTCACAATTTCTGTTTTGTCTCGCGAGTTTCCAAAACCAAGTCATTAATACCACAGCAAAGCATCTTTTAATGCTATTTACTGCCTAACATGTTCCCAAAGAATCACAACTGACGCAAATAACCCTCCTCCACCCTTGACAAGCGATCATATTCGCTGCACTCGGAAGATATTCTGCATTTAAACTTCATTCCTCTGAAGTTCCTGGCTGCGTTTTGGGAGTATAAAACGCAATTTGAGAATCCGAATATGTCTCTTCTAAGTCCCCCTTCTGCGGCATTCTTAGCCTTCTTAAAGAGGCTAAAGATGTTTTAAATACTTTCAAAGAAGACCGAAAGTGCTTGGGGACATGCGTAAATTTATATGATGCCTCTGAATGTTTGAACAAGGTTATGAATTTTGTAGAGCGGTGCGAAGAATACTTTTGAGGTTATGTTTAACTGCAGGCACGTTTTTGAATAGAATTTTTGTTAGTTCTTAATTTATGATTAATTTCATGGCTGCTAAGGTTTGGGATTTCCACCAGTAGATGATGTCTCTATGGATTTTGTCTGAAATTCAAGGGTTTTAAGATTTTTTGATGAAAAGATACATTTGTTAAATATTTTAACGATAAAACATATATTCACCAAAATTTAATTTGTTAGCTAAATAACCTAGAACACCGGAGTCGTGCATGTAGGGAAGACCGCCTATATTGGACCAATACTTAAATCGGACCTCGGGCTTTAAGTCTAGTACGGAGATCTGTGCTACACTTTAACAGTGAAAATATGAAGTTTTAGGAATAAAATCAATGTGTATGAAGTTTCACCAGTCTTCGAACTGTTTAGCGTGAGTTACGGCTTGATTTGTGTTGAAAACGTGCGAAATCTTATTTTGTGGACTTGTTTCTAGAAGAATGACTCAAAAACTTGTGAGTTGCGGTAAAATACTGTTACAGTATTATAATCTGTGTTTAATAAGGATTACATTGATGTATGTATATACCCGATTGTGATCATTTTTGACAGAGTATGAGCTGAAGAATAAAAAATGGCGTGTTTTCCTTTATTGGACCGAAAAAAATTTCCTATATTGGACCGGTGGTCCAATTTAAGAATATTATTCTAAATAAGACTTTTTATTAATCGTATAACATAAGGTAAGTGACTCGTCTTATTTAATAGCGTAGTTAAATTATTTTAAGCATACTTTAACAAATATTCACGATATTCATTTAAACTTTTTTATCAAGCACATTTTTATCAAGTAGAAGCTGCAACTTCTTAAAATGTATGTTTTTTTTTTCTCTTCATCCATTAAGCTGCAGTTTCAGGTCGTGATACATATTTATTAAGTTAAATAAAATGTATGCTGGTTTACCGAGAGAAAAATATGAAATTCTTAGATATTTTCAAAACGATTTTAAAAGGAAACAGTTTATATGCTAATAAAATGTTCAATGTAGATGGAGCCGGTCTTTTCATTGTCCAAAAGCCCAAAAATATACTGTCGTATAGAGATAAACACCAGGTTGGAGCAGTAAGGAGTGGTGAACGTAATAGAAATACTCTGCTTATTTGCTACATGAGTGCAACAGAATTGCAAGCTTCCCATGCTTATTTTCAAAAGATTACGTTCCATATATGATCTTATCGTAAAGCTTCCCTGGTGAGCAATATGCTTGTTGGTTGGATCACAAACGATAATTAACACAATTGATACAACATTTCATCAAACTGTTAATCCAAGCAATGTAAAAAGAATGTCTTTCTATTAATGGATAGGCACAGCACTTCATAAAGAACATTGATGCAATAAACTTGTCTAACGAGAACGATATAATAATAACTTCTCTTTAAGCACATCATACACGTAGATGTGGTCTTTATTCATTCTCTGTCTACATAATTTAATCGAGCATGTGATACATGGATGCGAGAACATCTAATAAGATCCATTATCTAATATCGCACAGGAGAACTGTTTGGTAACTCTTATAGGCAAACCGTAATCAAGGTCATGGCAAAAGCTGTGAGTTGATTCTAAACAACAGGAGTTTAGCCTATTAATTGACATGTGTTTCATGACATTGATTTGGCTGCAACAGGATTAGAGGCAAGTAGTCCAGATAAAACTGCTCAAAGGGAACGCTGAAAAGGTTACACGCTTGGTGTAAGTTGTACACCATGTATAAGAACTAGTTACGACTTAAATTAGTACAAGTTCTGCAGAATCGGCGGATAGTTCTCATCAAAACATGATTGTCAACTCTAACTATGATTTTGTAAAGTCGACTCACATATCACCTTTGCCTAAAAAATAAAAGGAACAAAAAGGAAGGCTGTCTCAGCAATCATTCTAACGCCGTATAAAAAAGGCATAGAGCAGAAAAAATCACACAAGAAGAAACAAGAAACTGCACAAAACAATTATTATTGCAATATTTGTCATAGAGATGAAGTGCAAAACATGATTAAGTGTATGAAATGCCATCGGCGAGTTTATCAACACTGCCTAAGAGAGGCCGAAGCAAAAAAAAATATGTTGCAAATCCTGGAAAAAAGCTGTATAGTTCAAATATAAATTATTCTATGATTTCTTCGTACGGTCCAATTTAGGAAGAACATGGTTCAATTTAGGCGCATATATTCCTAAATTGGACTTTTGCAACTTTTTATAAGATAATTTTTTTAAAAATAATTTTCATATTTTCAGAAAATATAAGCTCCTAGGGCGGTTCCTGATTAAATTTAGCTTACGATGCCCTATTTTGCATTTCTGTTTTGCTTCACATTGAGCGACACAGGCCTCCTGTTCTTAGGGGGTCCAATACAGGCGGTCTTCCCCTATATGCTGTGACTATATAAACAGGTTGCGTAAGGAAGAAACAGGGCCGCGGGGAGTCCATGTTAGTCCACTCGGAAATTAAAGGCTTGGTGGGGAGGGGCGGCTCGGAATCAGAGTGGTATTAGATTTTTAAGCTTTATGGAGTGGCGGGAGAGGGAGGCGGGGAAAAACTGAAAAGGAGCCCACCTTAGCTTTCTGATGTTCTGTGAAGAAATGTAATGTTGAGTTACAGAATGTAATGTTGACTGTATTAACGTTCAATCCCTTTGAACTGGTGTTATATTTTTACGTATACACTGCTAAAACTACGGGTTGAACAAGGTACTTTTAACGGCAAAACGTCGTAGCATCAGCCTCACCACTGAAGGGTGCTACTTAAATCCCTATGACACCCAGTAAGATGCTATTTGGGTCTTTGTGACACCTTATGGGTGATAATGGCACCCCATGGATGATACTTGGAACCCCAAGGGTACCATGAGGAGCCGAATGACACCTTCAAGGGTGCCATGGGGAGTCAAGTGGCCCCCTTCAAGGGGTGCCGCTGTAGCTACAACGTTTCACCCTTAAAGGTATCTTGTGCAACCTGTAGTTTCAACAGTGTATAATTGCATTTTATTTGCACAATTTTAAATTAAGGCTTTTAATTGAATACAAAAAAACATTATAGTGAACTCTCACTTACGCGCCGGCCAAAGGGACCAACAGAAAAGGTGCACAAGTGAAAGAGACGCATAAGTGAACAAGCCTATTTAAACAACTAAAACGCAACGTAGGTACTAATGAGAGAATGATGAAGACTGTTTCTATAGACAAGGGACATATTACTACGGTTTGGCAATTACTGCAACGTAACTATAATGATATAAAGAGAAAACAAAAGTTGTGGCCTACCTAATTACAAACTGTTCCCTTTAAAACGATCCATAATAAGTAATTGTCCCTCTCTGAAATCTAGATCATGCGGAAAAAATGCCTTCCGTGAGTAATAAATGCGAAAGATTAAAGAGGAAAGTGAAGAAAAATGCTCATTTTTTAAAGAAAAAAATTTTTTTAAAAACATTTTACGGAAAATTCTTCGCATAAGTGAAATATTTATATTTAGAGCAATTCATAAACGAATGATCCTATCATTATTTTGCTATGGAATGCTAGCCTATGCTGGGGGACTAATGCTGGGGCCTTTTAAAATCGCCGTATAAGGGAAAAAGGCGCATAAATGAGGCGCTGCATAAGTGAGAATTCAGTATATATATGATAAAATAAGGAATTTTTGAAAAAGTAAAAAGGAATGAAAGTTGCTTGGAACCTTTGAATGATCTCTATGGAGCGCTGAGGTTTCGCGGAACGCAATTAAAAAAAAAATGTAATGGGTATCACTGCAGAAAGATTTGTCAACCGCTGATGTAACTGTTGACAAAGGTGAGTACAGTCTAACCCAAAGTTTTCCAAATTATGGGTCGGGGCCCACTGATGAGTCGTGCGCCAACTTCTGGTGAACCGGATCATCTTTATGATCCATTTAGCATCCTTCTTAACCCATTAATGCCTGGCGTTTTTTTCGAAAGATATTTTGTATGCTGGTTACAAACAGTGTTTAATGGACAGGAAAAATAATAAAAAAAATATTATGCAAAAAATAAATTTTTTATTAAGGAAAGAAAAATCGTCCCTTAAAAAAACGCACTTTACAATGGTTATGTGTTGCAATCTGTTCATAACGAATTGAAACAATACCAAGGTACTAATTGAACACTATTATTTGGTTGAAATGCTCATTTTGGGGAAATTCAGACCCTTTTTTGGACCGTCCCTAAAAAGGAACGCTAGGCATTAATGGGTTAAACGACTATTTCTCAGTTTCGTAACTGAGATAAAATTACTTTTCTAAAAAAAAAACCTTTGTTTGTAGCTAAGGAAAATTTCGGTTTGCATGGAAAATAAAAACTGCTGTTAAAAAATCACGAGTTAGTAATATTTTTCAAGTGAATAATTATAACTGTATTTCTCTTGAAAAGCTATATTCAGAGCAGTAAAGTTTTTAGTGGAGGAACATGTGTTGCTCGACCGAATTGTATTTTGTTCGCAACATCAAAACAAATGAGACAAACAATTAGACGAATTTTCTAAAAAGCCAAGCACTGGAATATTTCAATTAATGGGGCTTCCATCAGGGCGGGACCCGCAGTGATACAGTTAGGTAACACATTGAGTAATCAAGTGCCCATCAGTTTTTATCTATTCACAGTTGCGTACTTAACACTTTAGACACTTTAGAACACGCCCCGTGAGCAAAATACTCACACAGTCACGCCAAGAAGAAAAAACAATTTTAAAATTTTATTTCATAAAATATTTCCTTTGTTTCAGCAAAAACTGTTTTTTTATAACACTTGGTGCTCAGAATGAGTCGTAAATGAATATTTTAAGCAAGAAAAGTAACTTTTTTTGAGGGAAATACGGATTCTGAGAAAATTTCCCACTTCGGAATTTTTACGCCACTTATTTTGAAGCGAATTCTGGAAGAATAAAAGCATCCCCCCCCTAATGGTTCAGTTTGCGTTAATGACTATAATAGATTTGATAATCAAATGGTTACCATCTCAACAAACGTTGCTGAACCTAGTGATGATTTAGGTTTAAGCTCATTTAATTCTGCTTGCTGACAGTATTATATACGTAATTAGTATTCAAACGGATTGCTAGCCTATTGATGACGAATTTCGAGCATAGATGATGAACAGACTCGAAGAAAAAGGAAGTCAATTTTAAGGAAACGTGTCAATAGAAAAAAACTTCACTTGAAACTATCTCGAAAACTAAAATTCAATGCTATTTGAATAGCATGTGAAAAAATTCCAGAA